>PKMM01041060.1:830406-892060 GCA_002933915.1 Eutrema heterophyllum
AAAAAGATATATATATATATATATATATATGAAATACTAAAATTATATATGTGGATTAAAGTGATAAACAACAAAATTAATCGAATTGTTTATGAAAGTATATAATTATAAGGACTAAAATAAAAAAAAAATGAAATTTCAATTTTAAAGTGTTGAATAGTGACATTTCATATTTAAAGTATCACTATTCAACACTTCAAAATTTAAAGTGTTAAAGTGTCTTTTGGAACACAAAATACTTCAAAATTGAAGATTTGAAATGTCTATTGGAGATGCTCTTATATGGTTCACGTAGAAGCTATAACTATTGAACTTTAACATGAATTTGTTATTTCACCCGTATTCTTCTTCTTTTTTCTCGATATTGTCAGTAGTATTATATATACTATTCCCTCAATTCTTTTATAAATGATATTGTGAAAATCAGATGCTTAAAGGTGATAACTTTGCACTCTCTGAAACACGAACAAACCAAGGCTAGTAGAGATACCCGAAATAGATGTTGGAACTCGTTTTTGAACAAATGGTTTTAGACTATATTCCAGTGGTATTTCCGGACAATTAAGTTGTCAATGACCGGATACTAGAATCATTGGATTCGTTGTTATGAGCGCTATGAAATAGTGTATTAATATGTTAAAAACGAAATTAGTTTGAATGAGAAATAGAATTCTGAAATTGATAGCTTAATAAACTTTAAAAACTTTTAAATTTTGACTAAGACGTCAAAAGTGTTAAAAGTCTCATATTGAATGTATAGATTTGGATTTGGGTTTGGATTAGTTAATTGGGCATATGTCCATTAACTTATCTTAATAAACCATATTCGTGTTTATCTCTTGTGTTTACAAGAAAGCAAATCCATAGTAAAGTATATTATAGTTTTTTGAATTGGTCAAAACATAATATATTCTCTTTTAATTACGTGGTCAAAGCGTTTGTCATGTGGTGATTTATTCTCCTTAATGCTAATTGATACGTGAATTAAAAAGGCTCCATTAAGTCATTTTTTCCAGTTATGGTTGAAGACTTTAAGAAACGTGGCTTTGATACTCATTCGACACATGCACATCAAACAATACAATCTCCTTCATCTTTTCTTTTGTCTTTGTGTTTGAGAAGTACAACATAGTTCTAGCGTTCGCCGACTTCAATTCTCAAGTGTTGTGAGATAGAATACACAAGTAGTTGTATTTTGGGATTCTTTAATGTATTCAAACCGGCACACTACATGCGTTTAAAGAATTAATGAGAGAGATCTTCATCTTGACTCTACTTCTTTTCCTTTCCGATCAGATTACAATATATTGGTATTCGTATTTTGATTTTTATTATTTGTAATTTGCTTTACATATCAGATTTGCCTATTATTCAAATTTGGTGCCCACAGTAGATACTCGTAGAACGATACTCGTAAGTGAAAAACATAACATAAAACAGAAAAATGAAGATGAGAAGGGACACACTCAGATTAAACGAGTTCACGCCCTTAACCGAGTCGCTACGTCTCGCTCTCTCTCGGAATCCACTAGATCACAGAGGTTACAAGAGATCGAAAACACCCCAAAGCCCTTCTTACAAATGCTTTCACTTTGTTTTTCTTTCTTCCCGTTACCCGAGAAACACTTAGACAAGTTTATACAATGAATAAACTTTCTCTCTTTTATCTTGTGTGTCTATCTCAATGTCATTCCTGCCTTTATAGTCTATCTCAATATCATTCCTACCTTTATATAAGCTCTTGATTAGACCTAGTTCCCTTTGCCGCTCCCCGACAAAGTTACTTTACGATCGCTTGAAAACTTGAACCAAACAGGCTCTTGTTCGATACAAGACAAATTAACGACTCATGCTTCGTCTTTAAATGCACTGAAGCAAACGGCTACTTTGTTTATGGTCCTGCAGCAGACCGGTCACATGAGCTGGCCTTACGCGATAAAACATCTTCCTCTCCACGTTTTCTACTATGTTGTTTTATCCTTTTTGTCTTGATCTTCAATACTAACTTCAACAAATGATGTTTAAAATTTTTGCACATAAATTAAGAAATTAAGAAATTATTTAATTTTATTTTTTTTAAACTAAAACATCATCTATAATCATTTTAAACACAATTCAACCAATGATAAAATAATATGCAGAAAACAAATAGTTAAAAACAATAAAAAAAAACTAACTAAATTTACATTGAAAACATATTATAAAAAAAAACGAGGGAGTATTATTTAGACAACGAAGACCATTTATAATTGTGTATTACCCTTAATTATATGTGTCGCGTTTGAACATGACAATATATAGGGTGCAATAATGGAAGAGAATGAATATCGACAGAGAGACAGAACCACCCCCATTTTAATAGTATACACACTGTAGATTTCATCAGATACAATTTCAAAATAAAACATATCGTCACTAATTATACAACAATGCACAATAAATGAATTATTTCAACCGGTTTGATAGTTTATCCGGTTTCAATAATCAGTTATCAAGAAAATACATAAAATAAAAATGATTTATATACACATGTATTAGATTAATATGTATGTAAAATACATATAGTATATATAACTATTTCTTCGTATACATATAATTTTTTATAATAACTTAATAGGGAAAGAAAAAAAAAAAGTAGCCCATTTGTTAAGCTACTTTGTCGACACCGTAGGTATATAATTAAATCCCTCTAGGTTAGATAATTTAACAAAGCCTAACTAATTTTATAAAAGGGGGCAAGTACACATCTTCTAGTCTTCACTTCGTTTTCATATAAAGAGTCTTTCGTATGACCAAAGAGCCATTTTCAATTTCAAGGGCAACAAATCGATAAAAACTAGGGTTTCCCAGATCGTGATGAAGAAGAGACAGATGGTAATAAAGCAAAGATCAAGAAACTCCAGCACGTCGTCGTCTTCTTGGACTACTACTTCTTCATCGGCGATCAGTAACGTCCGTTACGTGGAGTGTCAGAAAAATCACGCTGCTAACATCGGAGGTTACGCCGTCGACGGTTGCCGTGAGTTTATGGCCGCCGGCGATGAAGGAACCGTCGATGCTTTGAGATGCGCCGCTTGTGGTTGTCACCGGAATTTTCACCGGAAGGAAGTCGATACGGAGGTTGTTTGTGAGTACTCTCCTCCTAACGCTTGATTTTTCGAGGATTCATCTTTTTTTTTTGTTTTCTGTGTGATTTGGATTTATCGATTGATTTTTAAAGACGAGCGGATATATTTGTATATGATTATTGATGTGTATATCAACAGCTCCAATACTGCCGATCTATATGTATTTTTAAAATGGCTTTGTTGCTTTGACATATTGTATAGTTCTGTTTGTGATGTGAACTATAGTTTATTTGACAAGTTTAGCTTTTTTTGGATATTTGTGTAGTTCATATAAATGAGTGCCATTTTCACGAAGTGACATTTGCGACACTATGCTGATTAAAATTATGGATCGAAACTAGATTTGTTTTTAATTTGGAGAATGATATTGGATTTATTTCTTTCACATGATCAGTATATCATGCTATATATTGGCCATTCTTCGACCTTCTATATGAGATAATTTGTAGGAGGCCTCTTATTTTAAAGTACAGAACTTAGTTTTATCATCAGTCTTAAAAATCGAATACAAGTTCCAATACATGTGTGTAGCCTTCTCTCTTCTCTTTCTTTGAATAATATTGAACTTCTGATATAAGCTTAAACGTGTGAATAAAAAGATTATAGAAAATGTATACATATTTACATGATACATTTCCATTCAATTAAGTTTCAGGAAATGTTAGTATAAAAACCTCATAAAAATCGTCTTAAGTGTACATGTTCTTTTGTCCACACAAGTTGTATATTACATTTAAGAGTCATATTATATCTGCAATCACGAGTCATAAGATACTCTTATTGAGTTGGAAATATGAGGGTGTTGATGATAGTAGCCGGATGGATCAGATATTATAACTCGAAGATAGTTGAATCTAATTCCAATTTTATTGGCTTCTTGAATCTAATTAATTCCATTTAAGATATAATAATATTGCGTGTGTTTGAAAGCGTGAAATTTCTCCCCTTTCTTTTATTACAAACGGTCCACATATCGAATCATGTTTTCTTATTGTCTAGGTTAATGGTATTTGTTTACTTATTTTTAAAACCTATATGGAATCAAAAGAAGAGGCAGAAGCAACTACAATTAAATATTAATGTAAAACTATGGCCATGGAAAAAAGATTTGGTTTTGTGATTAAAAAATGATGTATTGGCTGCTTTTGCCATCATCTAAGTGGCCACTCGAATTTGTTGGAAAAGACCACTGTAGTTTTAATTATTATTATTGTTTGAAACGAAAAGAGCTTTATATACTTCTATTCCAACTTTTTAAACTAGAGCGTATCGCGAATCTCCAGAAATTATGAACTGTATGTATACATTTTTTTTTTTATATATTGGCATTATGTGACACGTATATTTAAATACGAAAGTTTTGTGTATTGTGATTTGTGGGTCTCTCTAAATAAAGTAGTAACTCGGCTAGCTAATACTACAATATCACATGAAAAAAAATGAAAGGCGGAATAATTAAGCAAATAAAAAACTAACTTAATTATTTTGCAAAAATCTCATTTCCAATAAGTTTTATGATCCCTAAAAACATGCGAAATTGCCAAATCATTTTCCCGTCTCGGCATTACATGAGTTTACAATCAAATATTGTCTCTAAATATTAACATAGATTTTTTAATGCAAAATTAAATAATCAAAAACGTAGGTTATAAATTAGGATCCGTCTCTTTTTTCTCTACCGGAGAGCTTGAAGTGCATGAAACTAAAATTAGAGAAAAGAAACATTAGAAAAAGATATAAAGTGTGTAAAACAAAATATCGGACATCTTTTCAATTAGGTGGTATGCAATTGTCATGGAGAGCTTGAAGTTGAGATTGGTGAAGGCCCGTTATTGGCAAATCAATCAACATTCAAAAACCAATGATAATTTAATTATTTTTTTAAGTCAAATTGGTTTTATTTGGGTGAACAATCGGCATTTTTTTGGTTTGATGATTGGCTCTTTCGAAAAATGTGCAATGTTTGTTTAGACGACCCACCCACTAATTAGTATGATTATAATTAAAGACTTTGATTTTTCCTTACTAATGAACCGATGTGGAGAGCCTTAGGGCCCATTAAAAAGCTTATAAAAGGCCCATGGTAGGTAGCTTTCTGTATTTATCTACTAGACTCCGTATGATACGCAAAAAAAATATATATATTTTAGATTTTAAAATTGATAACCTACGTAAACATGATCCGTATTGTTATATTCTAAATTAAGACTACCGTTTAGTTATCCAGAAATTACGTTTGTAATTCTCAATTAAGAAAATTCGAAATTGATCCAATATACAACCATAAATTTGATAAACAGTCCCTCTAAATGAATGAGAAAGTTCAAAAACCAAATTTTAAATCTTATACTCCCTCCGTTTCTTTATATAAGATGTTTTAGAGTTTTTTTTTTGTTCCAAAATATAAGATGTTCTCACATTTCAATGCAACTTTTACAGTTATTGAAAACCGTGTGACCAATTATATTCTGCAGATTTTTTTATGATTGGCTGAATTGTTTTTAACTTATATATTAAATGATACTTTTTAAAGAAAAATAATTTTCTTAATCTTTGTGCTTTTAGCCAAAACATCTTATATAAGAAAACGGAGGGAGTATACCTTAAAACTGAATCAAATTGATAAAATTAATCTATGTAAAATATATAATTATCTTCGAAAACCTAATTATTCTAATACGTTAGAAATTTATGTTTTAACGTAATAATTCAAATCTAAAATTCACCTTTAAATTTTTGTCATTGAATTCTTTATAAAAACAAATATCAAACACACATAACAAACAGTTATTCGTCTAATTTTTTTGTATATTATGAATTATATATTTTTTTTTATAGTTTACATAATTTTTTAATTTTGTAGTTTCTATTTTTCTCTTAATTTAATTTTTGGATTTATTAGATTTAAAAAAAAAACACAATTCCTTTTAATTTTGTAGTTTCTACTTTATTTCCTTTTTTTGTATTTTGCTTCTTTTTAAAAAAAATTAATTAACAATATGAAATTTTATATTATTACATTGACAAATGTCATGATCTAAATTAATAATAACACATATCACGATTTAGTGAATTATAATTATCATATGTGTCATAACGTTGAACGCGCTCATCTTTATATAATAAGATACTATTAAAACATAAGTATTTTTGGAATATGTTTCCAAATACCGCTTATTTTTTTAAATAATTCGAACATGTCGCCAAACAACTATTAAATATGTTGTCAAACATTTATTAAATCTATTAAAAATTAAAAATTACAAATTAAATATATTTGAATCAATAACACTTAAATTAGTTCTTATTCCTCATTTCACATTTTATATATTACAAAAAAAATTATTCCGCGTGGATGCGCGGGTTTAGAATATAGTTTGTTCATTAAAATAAGGGATATAATTACTAAATGCGAGATCTTGTCAAGTTCTATGTAGTTCAACTTCAGTGACCATTTACTAGTTAAATTATAGGTATAAAAAATTAAAATAAAAGGGAGTCATGATGAATATATAGTGGAATGACAAGGCAATTTAAAAAAAAAAATAATAATCCTTGTTGAAGAATAAACAAAAGGGGCCAAAAATGAACAAAACAAGTGGACCAAGACAGCGAAAAGAAACCTTTGGCTTATCTAACAACGGAGATATGGGTTTGAGAAAATGATTGAAGTGAAGATGAGTTCCTTCGATACATGGGATCGATGTGATTTCCAAAGTCCCGCCCTCAAAGATCACATGCTTCTGTCCTTTCAATTCGACATTCACATTCTTTTTTTTTTCCTTTCTAAAACTATTCAATTCGTAGAAAGTGATCATCAAAGCATGCAGTAGATGTATTTATTTTTATTTTTCTTTTTATAGAAGACATAAAGGAAAAGATATATCAATTAAGTGTAATAAAAGAAAGAGAGATATCAAACCCAGGCAAATTGGTCTAGTGGTAGTTGGACCAGAACCTAAAGGAAAGAGATTACATCTTTCTGACCTTAACACATAATGGGTTTGCGGGAAAATCCTCCCAAAAAGCTTGTCCATCCTCAATAATAATCAGTGATGAGCCCTAGTTTCGGCTTTGACAAGTCTAAAAAAAAAATTGTAAACATATTGGATTTTCATTTTAAACATACTGGATGTTATGCATTAATAATTTATAACAAAGTATTTTATGTAGTTCTGAAAATTAGTATGGTTGGATTAATTAATATCTTTGTAGTTATAGAAAATCTATTCACGTGGTACATATATCTTCGGTTTTTTCTTTTTCTTATAAAGTTCTTCTTAAATGCTAACTTTTCTTCTTCTTTTTGTCAAAATGCTATTTCTTCAAAGTGTAAACAAATGTAATTTTTTTTTAAAAATGTTATTTTTGTTTATTCAGTACCACTAGTCAGTGGCATTACACACGACACTTTTTAAAAAATTGTTATTTTTGTTTACTCAGTGGCATTACACACGACACGAGGGAGTTAACAAGGCCTATGTTGTTGGGTAATAGAGAGTCCCAGTAGCCTAAATGGGCTTTGGAAACTAAGCTCTATTTCGTTATTGACTAGGTCAATGACGTTGACTTTATGTACCAGATTGAAACCAACACGTTTGATACCATACTACAATGATTCATGAATGATTAAGAGTTTGCCGGTCTATTCAATTTCATATTGGGACAGCCTTTTTTATTTTATTTTTATAACAGCTTTCTTTATTAGATAGTATAAAAGAAATACAATCAACAGATTCATACGCTTTTTTTTTTTTTTTTTTTTTTTTTTAGAAGTCTACATGATAATAATAAAAGAAGGTCTCGTTTTTATATTGGAACAAATCTACAATAACTGATTATGTTTGTGATGTTGACAACAAGGTTAGTTATAGTTAACTAAAGATTGTTAAGTTCTACACCTACATATTATCTTTTGTTTGCATCACTGAATCCTATTGTAGGAAGACCAAAAAACTTTCTATTCTACTAGTATAATTGATTTCACGATTATATTATGCCATTGGTGCCTGCTTACATTAAATGACGATTGGTCAATTTTGTAGGTAATATGATTAAAAAAATATAAACATCAATTACAAGAATTTCTTTAGGTAATATAATTATAATAGTCGATGACATAACTGCCCCAACCCAATATTCATTATAATGCACGTAGTCTTCAAAGATTTAATGAAGACTATTAACACCATTTCTTTTCTTCGCAAACTAAACACCATTCACACATTTGTTCAAGTAGTGACAAAAAACGCATTTCGAACTCTTAATGATATAAGAAAAGGAAGATGCCTCGTCGGAAAGAAAAAAAAGCATTTCAATATTTCCAAAAAACATGTAATGCTAATAGAAACTAAATAAAATAAATTAAATATGTGGATCACATTTTTATTTATTTATTTACTTGGATGATCCAGATCCTCGACACCGGATTGAAGGGAACGAGTTTCAATTTGCTTTGCATAGACCATGCTAACACAACTATTCGATATCACATACAAACTCGACTAATCTTACAGTGAGTACCGTGAATTGACTCAACGAGAAAACAACCCACCAGAATAACAGTTAATATAAAATAAGTTAAACATGGGCTGAATTTGACCAGTGGTAACTACAACATCACTAGTAAAAAAAATTATATTACAAATTTCAATCCTAAAAAGTATAAAGATTTGTTTATCAAAAAATAATATTGTTTTAAAAATAAAAACTATCAAAACAGAAAGCTTAGTTTATTGCACAATTTTTTTTTTTAACTTCACACATATAAAGTAGATCACAATTCGCAGTTTTATCTTCATCGACTCGACAACAGCAAGCCACACAGTAAAATAAACTCTAACTAAAAATCATAAAGGATATTAGAAAAAAAAGGGTAAACCTATTTTTTTTCTTTTTGGAGGAACTTCCGGAATCTTTTGGGCCGTAGACTTCTTCCGCCGGGACCAGCCTGTGATAAATACATATCTTCCAAACAAGGTTAAAACTAGGGTGCAAAGCACAACCTCCTTTTGGTTGAGACTAAAACCACAAGACTACCTATACTTGGTAGAACTATAGAGTTGCTCCACGTTTTCTTTTCTTAGAACAAATCTTGACTGTTGTTATCATTATTTTTACCCTCTAAAGACACATCAATGAGATCTTCTTGATCGTCATCACACTGAACCAAGCCTTGATCATCAAACAACCATTGCTCGATCAAAGACAACGAGCCATGATTATCAGTAGTAGCATTAGTAGTTGCTTCCATGTCAATGTTTGCTTCGCTCTCACCTTTGAATATACTTGTCTCCGTCATCAAGTTCAACTTCTCATCAACTGATCCAGATTCTGAATTCGATGAGAACAAAGAGTGATGATCAAGAACCCCTCCTTCACCGGTGCTTGAGCTCCGGTTGTTGGAGAGTGATGAAGTGTTAGGCATTGAAAAGGATGAGCTTGTCCAGTTCTGTAGTAGCTTAGAGATGTTATCTGCGCTCGAGGCATAAGTAGCGGTAGAAGAATGATGATGATGATTATGAGGTTTTGGTGAGTCGGGATCGGGAGGGATCGATGAAGATGGTTGGTCAAGTGATAAGGCTTGGAATAAGGCTCGTTTGGCCATGTTGATGTCTGTTTGAAGCTTTTTCTCCCATTGTCCTTTGTTGACGATCCTTTTGTTGTTGTTATTGTTGTGATCACAAGACGACATCTCTGTCATATCGGTGTTGTCTTCATTGGTGATACCGTTTGGACGCTGCAGCTTGAGTTTCTTTTTCAGATGAGTGTTCCAATAGTTCTTGATATCGTTGTCGGTCCTCTGAGGTAGATATGATGCTATGGCTGCCCATCTGATTGTCAAAGACGATAACCAATTGAATAAATAAAATATTAGAAACAAAAAATTAATCGACAAATGAATATTAGGAGATTAGGCGAGATCGACGAACATAGATTATTAGAGATGACAATAATATATATATTATTAAGTTTCATGAGTTTCCCACTTAAAATAACTTAAAAGTGAGAGCATTAGCTCTTATAATTAGATATTATTGTTGGTCTCATCTCTATTCTTTAACATCCATCAAATAAGTATACAATTTGTATAAATGGAGAATATTTAAAGGAGTATTTTTTAAATACCTGTTACCCAAAAGAGCTTGGAGGTGGATGATCGTTTTCTCTTCAGGTTGAGTGAAATTTCCTCGTTTGATCCCGGGACGAAGGTAATTAGTCCATCTAAGTCTACAACTCTTGCTACACCTTAGCAAACCTGAAAAAAATATATACATGTATATTTTATATATGTAAGCTTGAAACATATATATATATATATATATATATATATTATATGTAAGCTGATAAGGATGAGATATAAATAAAAAATGAAAAGAAGATAAAGACCGGTGTTTGTAGGAACAGATCTCCAGTTTCCAGGGCCATGTTGTTGTATATAAGAGACCAAGATTATGTCTTCTTCGGGAGTCCATGGTCCTTTCTTCACCTCGATCTTCTCGCAACAAGGTGGTCTACCCATATCCACACGCACACGCTCTTGCTCGATCGTCTCCTCTCTTTCTCTCCCTATTGTATACACGTAGCTAGGTATAGTGTGTGTGTGTGTTTGTAAGCTATATATATATATATATATAGTAACTAGTAAGACTCCAAGATTGGATTTTTGCAAAGAAGGTCTTCTTAAAATGTCACTTTGGACTTGAAAGAGGAGTCTTCCTTTCTCTTAGCTCTTTTTTTGTTGTTGTTGTTTGCTTATTACAAGGGAGGTTTCACTAAAGACTTTGGATGTTGAGGAGAAAAACAAGCGTCTAAGTCACATGGGTCGTTCTTTGGATCTATATGCATTGGAATAAAGACACACATACACATATTTAAACCGAAACGAGCGCTAGCGCATGAATTACAAATTTTTATGTCTCTTCTTAAGAATTTAATTTATTTTTGTCTTTATCATATGAGCATTAAATAACCTTAATTTTTATTTTTAACGTAACCCCTAAAACGTTTAACATGGCTATGAAGTAAATCGCAACAAACAGATAAATATTGATAGAAAGTTAAAAGAAAAAAACAAATAATTCCTCTACGTGGCTGTTGATCCCCCAAAAAGCCTTTGATTTAAGGGAGAGTCAATAGAGACAGCGAAGAGCATTTACTCATCCTCCTTTGTTTCTCTAACAAGTCATCTCTCTCTCTCTCTCTCTCCCCTTTTACGTGGCAATACTAATCAAAGGGTTGGCACTGCAATTACGAGTATTTAGTATTTACCGATTATATAGGTGAGATTTTATTTTTAGTGTTGAGAATCATGCCATTCTCTTCTCCAAATAGTCAGTCCTTCTCAGCTCTCTTTTCCTCTTGAAACTACTAGCGTTCAAATTAATTCTAAAGATTCACTATAGAACTTTATAGACAAACTCAGTTAGCCAATTTTGTTTTTTGATTTCCCATACTAACAAAAAAAAAAAAAAAACAATCGAAACAAGAAGAATAATGCAAAAAAATTTACAAGTTGGGTGCCAAATCAAGGCACCTACGTCACGGAAGAGCTTTTCCCGCATAATTTCACTAGTAAGGTTCAAGTCAATCGTCTCTCTCTAACTCACCACTCTCTCAAGAAGCTCGATCGGATCAACTTTTATAAACATACAAAGACCGTGAGTTACAAAGATCAGATCAAAAGAACGGAATTGTCATCATTATGTTAGAACTAACAAACGACTCTCCTCACGTGTTTCTTTAACGAACTTGAAATCTTAAAACCCACTATAAGCTCTTCAACACTGAAGCTATCCTCCGGGTTCCGAGTGAGTTTTCTATATGTGTGTGTATATTTGTGTTTTTACTTTTTATATTTTAATTTTAAAATGGTTTTAAAAGTGTTGACAAAAAATGGTTTTACAAGTGTTATTGACTAGATAAGTTTGAAAAATATAAATTTTAATTATTTCAGTGATTTTAGTGATTTTAGTTTTAAATACAATTTATCGTGTCGTCATGTTTGTCATATCGTCACCTTTTATCAATCACAATTATAATTAAACTGCTATCTCTTATATATCGTACTCCTATCTTTTTCTAGCTCTTAACTATAGTACTATACCAACATTTTTTCCCTTAGTTTTTACGGTTCTGTATCATCAATCGAACCTAGTATTTCCATGATCCAGTTATATAAACAGGTAAAAAAAGAAATACGAGGAAGAATAAGAAATAGGCCTAATAATTATGCCATAATATAAACCAAGAGATTGTAGTGGGATGGTTTCTCTCTCCGTTGGAAGAGTCGTCCTGCTGGTCTAGGCTAGAGATCTACTCTCCGCGGGAGCGGAATTATCACATTAGCTCTTGGCCAAGTGGGGCATTAAAAATGGGATGTGTCACTCCCACCCGAAAGATTAGTTTGGGCCTGTTTGAGCTTGGGATTACTCCAGGGAACCGAAAAGCATAAAAAAAAAAAAAAAACTATGCCATAATATCTATAGGTATTCTTTTTTAGATTGGCCATGCATGATAGGCCTCTTAACCTCTATAGACTATAGTGTCATACTCCATCTGTTTCACAAAAAGTGTCATTTGACACATTTCACACATATTAAAAAAATTATTAAAAGTTTCATATCATTCCTTATTAATACACTAAACAAATTTTCTCTCTCTAATTAATAGACTAAAACAATAAGGTTAAAACTGGATTTTATTCAAAATTATGCATTTAAAACATAAAATGACATTTTTTGTAAAACAAAAATAAAATCTTAAAACGATATTTTTTTGTGAAACTGAGGGAGTAGTAGTATTAAAAAGGACAGCTGGACTCTTGTCGTTACAAAGATATCACGGTGTTACATAATGAATGACAAAATATTAAATTTACGGTTAGCACGTACGTATTCTACCCAAAAAAAGTATAACAGTTATGAAAAATAGCTAGTTATTGAACCCTTTTTTTCCCCGCTAAAAATAGCTTTTACGAAGAAACGCTGTCGCATCGAATACACATGTATTGTGTGACTTTAATCTAAGTTATAAACTTTTTTATTTTAACCGAGAAAATCTTATATTGAAACCTGAACTAATTCGACCAAAAAAGAAAAAAGAAACCTGAACTAATTCATGAGCTTTGAAAAACAATAAATTCAAAAATCGAGCAAAGCCAAGTTGAATGGTATAAAGGAGTTTGGTTTCTTATGCAATTTCTAAATATTCTTCGTGTGGCTTCCAATTCATAACCGACTATCAACCAAAGATCGTATGGCAAGTTGGAATTCACCAATAAACACTGAGTGTGTTTTATGCAAGGATCCAACGGAGACAAAAGACCATTTATTCTTCTCATGTAGGTACACAACGGAAATTTGGACTAGTTTAGTACAAAATCTACTGGAAAATCGTTTCACGTTAGTTTGGGACGACATTGTATCACTCATCTCTGACTCAGAACAAAAATCAACTCATATATTCTTGTTCAGATACGCGTTTCAAGCTGCATTACACATTTACACTTCATATGACGAGAACGAAACAGAAGGTGTCATGGCGAACAACCGTCTCCAACACACTTCCTTACTCATTTCATTGAAAAGAATGTCTGCAACTGTATTCCCACAATCAGGAAACTGGGTAGCAATTTCCAGTGGTGGTTTGCCACAAGTTGATCTTTCTCTTTTCATAAAGTGGAAGTGTAATAGTTTCTTAGAATCAAATTAGAACTTTAGAATCATGAAGCAATCATTGTAAAAAAAAAATTTCTTTTTATGAATAAATTTTACATTCTTAAGAAATAAAAAACTATATGTTTTTACCATTGAAAATATTTACGGTGGTCAAAAGAGAATCCACAACTATTTTTGTAACTGATAGAATTCGATCCATAACTTTGATATAGTACTAAGATGATGTATAGCTTCTAATTTAATTGTGTTGGGTGTTTTGTCTACAGAAATGGTTTAATAACGTCCACGTTTACTTTTTGACATGTTTTTGTTTTCAGAAAAAGTCTCGTCCATACTTTTCAAATGACATTTTTCACTGCATCATTTGATGTCTAGGCGACACATCAACTTAAATGGTACATCTTTTTTTTTTTGGTTTTAATGTTAAATTTGATGTACCATCAAATTAAATGGTACATCAATATGGTTTATTTACTATTTCTGGTTTTGACCCAAAACTTTTTACTATTTCTGTTTTTGTTTATTTTAACGTTTGTACTGTCTTGAATTTGATTATAATTTATAATACTATATTACTATGTTATATAAAAATAAATTTGTTGTTTTCTGGTAAGTGGTAACCGAAGGAATCCAAATAAAAATACAGACTAATCCCAAAATCTGCAAAATAGCTGGATTTTCTTATTATTTAAGATATTTACAGTGTCAATCATAATTAACATTACAGTGAAAAGACTCAAATCATATTTTTTTAGTTTTTAGGACGAACCCTTGTTTATTCCTTTTTTGTTACCTTGACTGTAATTTATTTTAAATAAATTTTACTACAATTATTACTACTTTTTCAAAATATCTTTTGTATTCCAACACTTCAAAAATCTGCAAATACAATAACATTTTCTGTGTTGAAAAGACAATTTTGTTCCTTTTTGTTAGTGGTCCGTGTACTGTATACGTTGAGGCATGCAACGACTGGAAAATCATTGCGTACATTATAGAAAGTGTTACGTATTTTTACACATTTTGGAAAGTGCTAGAACACAAAAAATGTTTTGAAAAAGTGATTGCCATGCAAAAATCCTCTATTGTTTTGATGTAAAAATAAAAAGCAAATGTAATGTTTAAACTTTTTGTCATGAGCTACACAAAAAATTAAAGACGAATTTTCTTTCCATTTTTTTTTTGTATTTGAATTTGTAAAGTAATTTAAAAAGCACAAATTTATTAACAACTTCCCAAAAAATATACAACTTCTTAGAGTTTTCCGAAAAATATATGAACAAAATTATTGTACCATTCTATTATACAAACTAAGAAGTCTATGTATTTTAACATCCGTGTTTTAACAGACGCGGCCATTTTAACGAAACTAATCATGAGAGCACTTCCAGGCGCAAGCTGTTTTCATATTTTTTTGTCATTTGTTTATTTGTTTGTAACGGATATCACATTATTGTTACGACTAATGAAAATTCTTTTGAAAAGTTTATGAAATTATATCTTTGGAACTTCTAATTTCATAAAACTGACATAGCTAGGTTTGTTTTATTTTCTAAAAGGATGCATCAAACATAAAGGTGTTTATTTTCTTTGTGCTCGAATTCTAGACTTTCTAGTTCCCTATTGAATTTCTGAATTTTTTTCCCTCTTATTCTTTATATCGTGTAAAATATGCTTCCATATCTTCTACCTTTTTTTTAAAAAAACAATAATGCATATAGTCTACTTCACCATGTAAAGTCATTTTTCTGGCGACAACGATTCATTTTTTTTTAACATATCTATAATATTATCCAAGAAGACATTTTTGAAAATGAACTTTGTTTTGTAAGTTATTACATAAAATGTCATTACAAATAAGAAAATATAATTAAAATAGGAAATAATATAATTGTCTTTTAAAATTATTGATAAAAATATGGAAATTATTTATTTTCCATTAAAGATGTTATAACTATTTAGTTTTTTTTAATTATTATGATATTATTAAATAATAATCAATCCATACATATTCAAAGAAAATATATTCGAGATCTTGCAATATTTTTCACTATGATTATTATATTTTATTTGAATATATATCAAAACAAAAGTTTGAAAAAATATTTTACAAATTTTATAAGAGTTAGACACGAGAAAATTGTTTTTTTAAGAGTTTGTGAACTGACCACAAAAACCATTGTCATTAAGCGGTGCATATTAGAGTTATGTTTTCAAGATTATATGTTTTTGCGGGTTAGTCCGAATAATATTTTAGTTTATTGCAAAACGGGTTAAGTAGATATGTTAGTTCGGTTTGACAATTACAGTAGAATCTCTATAAATTAGTAATGTTGGAACTTTGATATGTTATTAATTTATAGAATTATTAATTTATCGGTTTTGACTAAAAAAGTTATATAATAATTATTAATTTTAACGAACTTTTTTTAAAGTTCATAATCTTCTAAAACTTCCTTTAATTTGAAGTAAACCAAATTCTTGCAACAAGAGTTTCGAAGAAATTATGGCCACTACCCAGTTGCGTAAAAAACAATTATCGCATCTAGTTCTCCTCACAATTTCGGATATAATTCAAAAAGGCAACACCAAAATTTTTCGATGCAATAGGAAAAACTAAAGATGAACTCCAAACAGATTTCATTTTTAAATAAAAACAAACAACACTAGATTCATATTTTAGTATTTTATCTTAATTATATCTATGTATAAGTTTTTATATAACAATTATTAATTTATGATATTAATGGGACCATATATTTATATAGGGATTTTGTTAAAATTATTATCTTATTATCTTATCGAATTGTGTCATATTTTGAACCGGCCCAACTTGGAACCAGAAAAATTTATTAATTTATAGTGTTTATTAATTTATCGAGTATTAATTTATAGAGTTTCTACTGTATACATATAATCATTAGTTAGACATATTATAAAATTAAGATAATTTTAAAAAAAAAAAATTCAAAAAAAAAATTAAGAAAAAATTATTCCGCCCTATATAGTTAGCGCGGATTGAATTCTATTATATACATCATTTGATTTATAACGTAATAAATGTGCGTTAGTTTATATTATTTCTTGCAAATTTTTGGTAGTTAGAGTATCGATCCTACAGCCATACAACCTAGAAATAATTAGTTAATTAGTTCACACTTTAAGCATCATAATTTTTTTTCAGTAAGTCATATCCACGAAAAATCAACTACTATAAGCTTATTAAATTTTGTGTACGAACGACAGCTAGTTATGGTCTTACTTACATAACAACGAAGAGGTAAAACATCGATTAATATCCAATCCATCTTTAGAAATTTTGTGGAATACGTCAGATTTGTCTAATTAGTAGTATAATCATATTAGGCGTAATTAATGGGTTTGCAATTGTAACAAACATTGATCAGGTCATAGTATATTACAACTACAAGAGCTGATTCATGAGTGAACATGTTGAAACTTTTTAGCAGCAGATTCGGAATATTGATTTGGAGTCGAGTTAATGTATGATCATGGCATGAGATTGGCACACGTGGAAGGTCTAGAATAAATTAACGTGTGCGATCAATGAAGTGAAAACGATGGATTATGCCCGTAATTATAATTACCCTACTCTATTTAATTACATTATCACCCTCCCATCAATTGTCGGCTATAATAGTTCAAGTATAGATATGTAAAACCCCATTTTTTTTAATACAATATCACTCAGATTCCATTTCCGATACCAATGACTTTTGTTTCCGTTAAAAGTTTTCCTTTTATCTCTTTTAATTTTCTTATACCATGACTTACGTCACGATTTATATCCGTATTTTTGTTGATTGCTACTATTTTAAAAGTTATTAGTTAACAAAACAATATGAGATAGAAAAAGAAATGAGAAAGAGGTGTAATAGACTAATAGCTACAGAGCATACGACGAAATCTGTGTACAATACTGTGTGCATTAAAAAAAAAATTGATCGTTTTTACTGTTATTTCAACTGCAGACACCACCTTTTTTTGGAAATTATTAACAAAAAAATATCACTATAAGAAAACAGTGTATTGTCAATAGACAAAACTGTTAAAAATTCGTCTGATATATTTTTTTTTGAATGAATTTTGATGGACAAAAATTCGTCAATTTTAAATCATGAGAATTATCCGTCAAAAAAATCAGACGGATTTTCTGATGAAATATATATACTATCTTAATTGAAAACTTTCCATTAAAAAATTATTGGATATTATTATTTTTTTGGATAAAATCGTTAGTCGGCAATCAAACCAATTATATTTGGTCCATTCTAGCAAAGCCAAAGTGCTAACTAGCAATAACAAAGCTGGTTAATTGTTAATTTTTTTAATAAAAGTTATTAATTGTTAATTTTTCCTATTTATTACACCAGCTGCTTTCATCATTTGTCGGCTGGTTTATATCCACATGAATAACGTATTGTTCTTCTTATTTGAATAAAGTTCAGTGGCGTCTAGCACAGACGAAGGCATATACGTAGGGGACGTACAGACATACGCAAGCAGCGAACGAAGACGTAGCCAACGCATATCCATATGGTATAATATATATATATTATATATATATATATATATATATTGCACAGCTTCAATCGAGACAGTCAAATAAATGTGTTGATCTAATCTGTTTTCGGTTTCCTTGGAACAGTTTGATTAATAAGTATTTTCGGTGATAAAAGTATGATCAGGTACATATTCTTAAATTCGACATGTTTTCTTTCAATCATTACAAACAAAAAATTGAGTGGTAGAAAAGTCTATCTTTTAAGTGGTACGATCTCATTATAAAATACAAAATCTTATTTAACTACAGAAACTTATAAGAAATACTTTCAAACTTTTAAAAACTCTGTTGAAATAGTATATATATTTTTGGGAGAAATTAATGATGGATAGTTAAAGCCTAATTAATCTCAGAAAGTATAACTTGAAAAGACTATATTTGTGCACAAAAATTTAAATATTTAGACGTTCAAAACATTTAAAAAATTCTTATCCAAACTTTAGTATAATATAAGTCTTACGCTTAATTAGATATTGATCTTAGAATTTGATTAAGAAAGTAAACAAGGTGTATGTAACTCATAGAAACAAATGGTTAACATTTGATTTTAATCACTTTAGTTAAATTGTGGAATATTTTTGTTTTCCTGTTAATTAACAATAAAATTATAGATATTATGGTTTATGATTTTTTTTCGAACTAAACATTAAAAATACCCTTTCTGTTTCTAAAAGAAAGATTTCTAGTTTTATTGTGTGTTTCATAAGATAAATGATTTAGGTTTTCTATACATTTAGTTTAGAGTTTTGTGAAATTGTTTCGTATGCGTAAAAGTTCTAAAAAAATCTATCAGAAAATATAAATTTGTGTTGTATATGCTGTTTGGATTAAATTTTGAAATCTGGTATACCTCCTTCGCTCCATCCAACATTTCTTGAGTCCAACCGTTTAAACTATCAAATATTAACACCGTACTCTAAACACTGTTTTAGTCTACCAAAAATATGAAAACAACAACAAATTCGAGATCAGTTGGGCTAAAGAAAATTGAGAAAGAAAAATATATCAGAACCTCTAGAAAGATCTTACAAATTTAATAGAGTTAGGTTAAAGAACATGCATGATGAGTCCGCCCATGATCGTTTGTTTATTTGTTGTAATTGTCAAGATATTTATTATTCATGAGACTAATTGGGGTCATCTACAACTACACACACATTATTTGAAGCGAAATGATGATGCCCTATTGTTTTGGTAACCCAATATTAACACATTATTTGGAAATTTGGAAGAAAGTTTAAACTGTTTTTTTACTAACAACCAAAATTTACAATTAAAAAAAAACATTNCCAAGCTCTGGCCGCATCTATGTATCCAGACATGTGAAGTTTGATGAGAATACCTTCCCGTTCAGCAATTCATCACCACATGCGACATCAACTACCAATTCCCAAGCAACGCAATAGAACGCACCACAAGTCACAACGCTCCCAATTGCTCCGCCAAATCCACCGTCACAAGCCAATCCGCCACCTTCGCCACTCGTATTGCCACCGCCGATCGGACCCACAAGCTCAATCCTTCACCAGCCAGAGCATTCACCATCGTCACCGTCAAATTAAACAACGGCGTCTTCATCTTCTGTTCGTGAGTCTCATGTCTCGACAAACTCAACATTGCCTCAAACAAACCCTAATTTAACAGGCCCAACTTCAGCCCACCAAGAAACAAATACTACACCAGGCCCCGTTACACATGAACCCCAATCCCAAACACCACAACAAGCCCACACACAAACCCAAAATCAAAACACGTTACCACCATCTCCTTCTCTCAACCCGACGACCTCCGCAAACAACTCCATCGCCGACAATCCTCAACCTGAAAATCACCACCTCATGACCACTCGTCGCAAAAATCAAATCACCAAACCTAACCCCAAATACAACTACTCTGCCGCCCTTTCAATATCCATTCCCGCCGAACCCCAAACAGTGACTCAAGCTCTCAAAGATAAGATATGGAGAGGAGCCATGTCCGAAGAACTCACAGCCTTTGCTCGAAATCAAACACTCGAGTTCGTTCCACGCCAACCATATTTCAACGTTATTGGCTGTAAGTGGTTATTCAAGAACAAATTTCTATCTAATGGCTCTCATCACAGATGCAAAGCACGTCTCGTAGCCAAAGGTTACAATCAACAATATGGACAAGACTACACCGATACATTCAGCCCAGTCATCAATTCCACCACCATTCGTCTGATTCTCGACATCGCAGTCACTAATTCTTGGCCAATTAAGCAATTAGACGTAAACAACGCTTTTCTACAAGGAACTTTGACGGAAGAAGTCTACATGGAGCAACCGCCAGGCTTTATTGATTCTGACCACCCGTCACATGTTTGTCGCCTCCACAAAGCCATATACGGACTGAAGCACCACGAGCGTGGTACATGGAACTCAAAACGTTTCTTCTCAGCCTGGGATTCAAAAACTCGCTCGCTGACACATCTCTGTTCGTACTTCAGATTGGTAATGCCTTTGTCTATCTCCTGGTCTATGTTGATGATATCCTTGTCACCGGAAATAGCACACAGGGAATTCAACGGATTCTCAAACTCCTGGCTGATAGGTTCTCTGTGAAAGACGATGAGGATCTCAACTACTTCCTCGGACTTGAAGCGCATAGAACATCCGACGGTCTTCATCTTTCACAACGAAAATACATTATGGATCTCCTACACCGCTACAACATGACAAATGCCAAACCAGTGACAACTCCAATGGCTTCATCTCCAAAGCTAACGTTGTTGTCAGGTACCTCTCTCTCGGATCCTACCGCGTATCGACAGCTTGTTGGAAGCCTGCAATATCTTGCATTTACGAGACTTGATATTGCCTACGCGGTAAATCGTCTCTCGCAATTTATGCATCGACCAACAGAAGACCACTTACAAGCAGCCAAGCGAATACTACGGTATCTAGCTGGGACTCCAACACACGGAATCTACTTCTCGACAAAGAACAAACTCTCTCTGCATGCCTACTCGGATGTAGACTGGGCCGGTGACTCGGATGATTATGTCTCCACCAACGCATACATAATCTATCTTGGCAGTCATCCTATATCTTGGACAGCAAAGAAACAGAAAGGAGTAGCTCGATCGTCGACAGAAGCGGAGTACCGAGCCGTCGCGAATACCGTCGCTGAACTAAGTTGGATCTGTAATCTTCTCACTGAGCTCGGGATTTCACTCCCAACACCACCGGTTGTGTATTGTGACAACGTAGGCGCCACATTTCTTTGTGCGAATCCCGTATTCCACTCACGAATGAAACACATTGCCCTTGATTATCACTTCGTTCGTGGTCACATTCAAGAAGGTGCCCTTCGGGTCTCTCATGTCAACACCAAAAATCAATTGGCTGATGCGTTGACAAAGCCTCTATCTCGTGCACGATTCATCGCATTAAGAGACAAGATTGGAGTGGCTTCACCCCCTCCATCTTGAGGGGGCATGTTAGAGATACGATCTTCATTATCATTGATGTCTCAAATATTTGATTGCTCTCTGTTTTAGGAATGTGCTGTAATTAGTTTATTCTAAAAGCTTCTCTTCTCTTGTATATATTCCTCTTGTGTATCAACTCATTCAATATACGAAATTACATTTCCTACATCAGATTCCACTATATATAAACTTGTTATTACAATACTTTTGGTGGAACATCTGAATCAAGATGTTATCTAAAAAAAAAAACATTAATCACATAAGCAGTAATTAAAAAGAAAGTAACAAATAGATGCATAAGAGAATCCTTCGATACAATAAAGTAAACCCATAGATGCATAAGAATCCCTCAATGACACACCACATTGTACCATACAAAGATTACCATACGTAGATGCATGTGCAAAGGCCATGTCTAATTAACGCAATATGTTACTAACTTACTACTAATGACGTCGAACCTAACAGTTTGGCGATTTCTTTTAATCTGCATATATACAAATCAAAGATGTGGAATAGTTACATACAAATCAAAGGCCATGTTATGATGTTAACCCGATCTAATTATTTTCATTTATGTTTAAGGACGTCGATACATGTCATTAACTCTAAAACAAATACTCATATAATTATAATCCTACCATATGTTACGGTGTAATGTTGTATACTAGTGAGATACACAAACTTTGTATAAATATATTAGATTAGACCATGCATAATACGCGAGAAAATAAAAAAATATTTAGATTTTAAAATTGATATTCTGCGTAATTATGATCTATATAATTAGATTTTAAATTAAGATCCCGTTAACTTATTCACAAATTACGTTTTATGAATCACAGTTATGAAATTATAAATTAATCCATATTATCCATAAATATGATAAGCAATCATTCTAAATAAATTATAAGGTTCCAAAAACATAATTTTTATTATATTGTACTTTATGTTTTTCTCTTATTTTGCTTTTTTCTATTTAGTAATTTTAAGTTAAAAACATAATTATATTTTAAAATTGATAACCTGCGTGATTATGATCCGTTTAATTATATTCTAAATTAAGATCCCGTGAAGTTATTCACAAATTATGTTTTATGATTCACAATTATGAAATTAAAAATTGATACATATTATCCATAAATCTGATAAACAATCCCTCTAAATAAATGATAAGGTTCCAAAAACACAATTTTTATTATATGGTAGCATCTGTTTTTTCTTTTACTTTACTTTTTTCGATTTATTAATTTTCCATTAAAAAAACAGAATTATTTTTTTCTTTTTTGAAGTAAATAATTAAGAATATGAAAGTTTATATTATTACATTAACCTAAGTCACGATCTAGATTAACAATGATATATGTCACGATATGATGAGTTATAATTATCATATGTGGCACGCTCACGTTGAACGCACTCAGCTTTATATAATAAGATAAGATATGTAAATAATGTTTTATATTTGATTTAAATTATTAATTAAAAAAGAAAAATTGTAATCTCTTTGAATTTGATATATATTTATATTTTTGGTAAATTTTCAAATATTTATCCCAATTTTCTTTTTCCTAAAACGTAGATAGATGAATCTCACCGGTGTAATTACATATTTACATCTGTCAATTAACAGGAACCAACGAATTATATTATACCACGTATGTGGATACGTATCCAAAATTATTATCCAATAAGATTTGTAATTCTCTCCCTAAATTACAAATTAACACACAAAATTAACGATAATTGATGGGATTCTCATTTTCTCCTTTATAATGCCTTTGCAAGCGTGTCTCAACACACAAAATTAATAGTTGAGAAGAGGAAAGGATGGGTTCTAAAATATTGGTTATTGCTCTCATGATTGTCTCTCTCTTTGGTCTCCACCAATGTAAGAAGTGAATCGATATCTATCAAACCCAATATTACTAATAGATGTAGGCGTTACGCTTACGCACGTCGTATGACACTTTCGTACATAAATCTATATATTTACAATTATACATCATTAATCTTTAAGAATTTCAATTCCTTGTTGCCAGATGATTATTTTTACATTTTGGAGATAATGATTTGTAGGTCAAGATTACGATCATCCGAAGGGAATAGAAAGATGCGAACGTAAATTTATAGGAGGCGAATGGACAATCGAGATGTTGTGTTGTATCGAAGATCCCTCTACTTGCGTCCCAGATTTCCAACCAGAGAGATGCCTCACAACATGTCCGCCGCTACGTAAAGGTGAAGCACCGTCACCTTCGCCTGGTGCAACACCTCCTCTATAAGCACTTATATATGTTCTTTTGAAATCATCTGATAAAGATCCGTGTATCAACCGGATTTTTTTAATTTTGACATTTAAAATAAAATTTTAAGACTGTTTAAGAATATTTTCCGAAAGGCCGCTCAATGAAATTTCTCGTAGAAATACCTCGCAACATCCACGGTAGGGAACCAACGCTCGACCAAATGAGAGAGGACGCTGAGTTCGTGTCCCAACGGTTGCCAAACGACTCAAGTGTCTCAAATATTGTTAATGTTATTCAATTCAAAAAAAATTATTGTTACTGTTATAAATCTATTTAGTTTTACAAACTTTAAACTTTTAGATACATGTCACCGATCTACGATCTTATACACATTGGCACTTATCATGAGCTAAGTAATCTAATTTCTTTTTTTGGGGTCAAAATCTATATTAATTTCTTGTGAGATGCATCAAATTTTATATAATACTGTATGTAAATTATGATTGTTAATTAACAATAAAATTATAGATATTATGGTTTATGATTTTTTTTCGAACTAAACATTAAAAATACCCTTTCTGTTTCTAAAAGAAAGATTTCTAGTTTTATTGTGTGTTTCATGAGATAAATGATTTAGGTTTTCTATACATTTAGTTTAGAGTTTTGTGAAATTGTTTCGTATGCGTAAAAGTTCTAAAAAAATCTATCAGAAAATATAAATTTGTGTTGTATATGCTGTTTGGATTAAATTTTGAAATCTGGTATACCTCCTTCGCTCCATCCAACATTTCTTGAGTCCAACCGTTTAAACTATCAAATATTAACACCGTACTCTAAACACTGTTTTAGTCTACCAAAAATATGAAAACAACAACAAATTCGAGATCAGTTGGGCTAAAGAAAATTGAGAAAGAAAAATATATCAGAACCTCTAGAAAGATCTTACAAATTTAATAGAGTTAGGTTAAAGAACATGCATGATGAGTCCGCCCATGATCGTTTGTTTATTTGTTGTAATTGTCAAGATATTTATTATTCATGAGACTAATTGGGGTCATCTACAACTACACACACATTATTTGAAGCGAAATGATGATGCCCTATTGTTTTGGTAACCCAATATTAACACATTATTTGGAAATTTGGAAGAAAGTTTAAACTGTTTTTTTACTAACAACCAAAATTTACAATTAAAAAAAAACATTTCATTTTTTTTTTTGGGATCAAAAACCATTATATAAAATTATTTTTCATTTTCAACCAACATAGAGCTGAATGTTTCAAAGTTGCTAACGCATTTGATCGCGACACGTGACAAGTCAATCGATCAGATTCTGACATGTGTAAAAAGAAATTCAAATTTTTTTTTACAAAATGTATAATCGATTTCTAATAATAAAATGTAAAGTTACTAAACAAAAAGGAAAAATACAAACCTTACATTTATTCTAAAAATCAAAGTTAATAAAAAAGAAAAAATCAAAAATTAATAATGAAACAATTTAAAATCGATTAATAACCGATTCATAATCATAAAAGGTAAAGTTATTAATTAAAAAGGAAAAAAAATTATCTCAAAAGCCAAAGTTAATAAAAAAGGAAAAAACTTTCCTTAGTTTTTTTATTTAGATTAAGGAAATTAAATTAGAGATTACTAATCCTAAAAGAAAAATAACTCTAATTTCTCACTTTTATATAAACAATTTGCTAATATGTCAATTATATACCAAAAAATCAAACGTCTATAATCGTTTACAAAGCTATTTACTGCATCTGCTCCACCAAAATTTTCCTTCAATGTACTTATTTATTTCATCGAAACTTTGTTTTTAAATTATTTATTTTCACATATGATTTAATTTTGTTTTTCATTTTTAGTTTTTTTTTCACGGGTTATAAAATATTAAATTATAAATCCGCATATATATGCGGATCCTAATCTAGTAATATATAAACGTATCTGAAGAGTTTTTTTTTCATCATAATATATTGTTTTTTTTTCTAAGTGAAAAATATATGTTATTTAATCATAAATATTTGTAAGTATCTTTTAAAATTTTAGTATATTCAATTTGACACCCATAATATGTCTAACAAAATATTATATAACAAGGAAGCTAAGTTGATCATAAAAAGAAAGGCAGTCATCAGCCCAACAAATACTTCATTAGAAGCTGAAGCTGAGGCCTTCAAAGATGGTGATGATGCAATTTAAGATGCTTGGCTATTTGAAGGTCACATTTTGTGGAGATTCGACTCTATCAGCCACTAATAGACCCAAAAGCTAGCCTGCAATCTTCAACATGGAAGCATTCGGTCATTTCTAGTTACACTGGAGATATATTGAAGCTAGCTAGCTAGTGGTAATGGTGATACAACTTCATGATCGATCTCAAAGGAAGTAAACTTTATGGCTGATGCCTTAGCAAAAGATGTTAGAATAAATCTCCTTATACTACAAGAAAACACCCATTTTGCAACGACATATATCGTTGTAAAATCGTTGCAAAACAGATGTACCATCGAATTTGCGACGAAACGTAAATCGTCGTTAACTGATCGTCGTAAACAAAAAATCGTCGCTAAATCGTGGGTACAAAATCGTCGTAAATTTTAATTCGAAATTACGACGAATAAAAATACATCGTAAAACGATGAAAATTCGAAGGAAATTTACGACAAAACAACGACAAATTAAGGTTAATTATATGGCCAAATATTCGTCGTAAATCGGAGGTAAATATTTCATCGTAAATTCGTCGGAAGACTAGAATTGTTGCAAATCGTCGTTAATGAATAGTCGTAAAGTTGTCGTAAATTAACAACGATTTTACGACGATTGTTAATTGTTTTTAGTTTAATTGAATTTAATTAATTATAAAATTAATTTTAGTTTTATATTTAAATAATTATATAATAAAACTTTCCTACAAAAAAAGATTTTATATAATAAAATTTAGATATTGAAATCCTATAAAACTATTTCGAAATCCTCGAGACCCAAATCGTTCCCCATCTCTCGCCGGACCGGTTGTCTGCGGCGGTGGCTGATTGCTTGGCCCCTCTCTTTGTGTCTCTGTTGCGTCTGCCTCTTCTCGTCTTCGTCGCTTTTCCCACAACATGGCCTGCATTTGCGGGTTCCCTATTGCCATGATGTCGAAAAGCGAGTAATTCGTTGTAGCCTCCATATCAACCCTCTGCTGAAGACTCGCAATCTTCGCCTGATATGCGGTTTGGCTCTCTTCTAAACTTGTAATCTTTGCATGTAAGACAACTGGATCATCTTCTGGCAATCGTCGTCACGGAGCAAATGACGAGGCGGCTGAGACATCTCGAATAGATCCAATCCCGACGACCTTTCCCTTTTTCTTAGGGGCGACCTACATTTAAAATTACAGTTAATTAGAAATTTTTAAAAAAATAAGGACTAAAAATATTTAAGTACTAAATTATTCTATATACTTCCTCGAAGATTCGGTCAATATCGGGTGTGGTCAACCCTCCAGACTGGACCGACGAACCGCCATGAGATAGCTGCTGAGAGAGCTGTGTCTCTCGCTCGGTGACCTTGGAAACCTCGTTGAAGAACTGCTCGGCCTTCTCTGAAACAAAGGCACCATTCTTCTTACGGTGCGTCTTCTCATAAACCTCCGTCATCGGAGGGAGTACACCTCCGTTTTCGGCGGCCTAAGAAAAAAATACAATGTTATTGATCAAGTAAATAACATAAACGAAAAAATTTAATTAAATTTAATTACCATATTTAGGCGAACACCCGCAAAAGGCGTTTGGCCGGCTGTATGAGGCACAAACACGGGTTTGCCGTCCGAACCAATGGTGTTGCGGGAAGCCGAACACTTCTCCGCAGTTCTTATCGAGTTCGGATCCCGCCAATACCGCACCAAGCCGTCCCATACTGCTTTAACCATTGAAGGGGGCTTTGCTTCATCGCCATCCTTCTTCCATTCACCAACTACCCATTGGATGCGAAACTTCACCCTCTCGAGGAACAATGTTTCAACCTGGCCATGAATCGCAAGATCTCAATGATATTTTTGCTGCATGAGAAACAAAAATAATTTAATATTTTATAAAATTAAATTAACTATATATATAAATATATTAAAATAATGAAAAAACAAAATTTTTGTTTACACGTACCGCAAACATCTTGAACCATGTATCCTTGACGTGTGCTGGGACCTGTGTCCAATTGGTATGAGGCTCGGAAAAGTAAGCCGTGATGATTTCAGAAACGGTGCGTCCAACTTTGCATTCAATACCAAACCTGAAACAATAATTAATAATTAAAAATATTAATTAAATATAAATATGTAATAATAAATGTACTTCAAAAATAAAATTATATATTACCATTTTGCACCGTCGATATGGTTCAGGTCTAATCTCTTAATCCTATGCCGGCCCGGCTGTGCAAACAAATCTAGGACCGCAGGCGCACGTCCTCCAGGTTGCGGAACCTGAGGTGGTGGCGGCGGCGGTGGAGCACTATGTGTTTGCGTCAGAGGGACGAAATCCGTCTGTGTAGCCTCAGAAAACTCGGGCTTTGCGCTAGTCGATGTCCCACCAATATCTATATCTCTCAAAAACTGAGCGTAGTGGGCACGACCATGGCTCATCTACATAAAAATGAAGAAAAATTACTATCTATAAACACATATCAAAATTACTATCTATCACTCGAAATCTGCTATTTTCTATTTTTCTTCTATTCTTATCTATCAATTTGATTATGTTTCTATCAACCTATTTTGTTCCATTCCTATATATCTATAATAACCTAAATTAAATACAAATTAAAATAAATAATTTAAAATTTTACCTTTTTTTGCAAGGTATTCACGAGAGAGGAGAGAGGCAAGAGAGAGAGATTGAGATTTGAGAAATGAAGAAATGAATTCTGAGCGTGTGCTTATATAGAATTTGTCATCGTCGCAAAATAAAATTTAATTTTTGGTTTTCCCACACGCGGGAACAGTCAAACGTTTCCATTTTCCGACACGAGGTTAATTAAATTCATATTTTGCGACGATTTTACGACGATTCGTCGCTAAATCGTCACACAGTTGCGACGATTTAGCGACGAAAAGTTGTAAAAATACGGTTTAGGATATAGGGCATAGGTACGACGATTGTTACATCGATCGCAACACATCTAAATCCATCTAAATGTTTACTGTAAACTTTAAATCTTCAAATCATCTATGTGTTCATTGAGATTAAAGAAAGACTAAAACATAAAGTAAACGTACATGGTAGCTTTGCTAAGATGAAGTAAGACAATGAGTTTGCGGAGAGAACAATGATTGATCGAGTTTCTATTTCCGATTAATTCAATAAACTCAAGATGGATTTCAATGAGAGTTGCAAAATACAATGAGATGGATAGGGTTTAGAGTTTATGGCATATGGTTTAGATGGATTTCATCAAAGTTGTCGCTAATTCATCGTAAATTACGACGTTTTTACGAGGAGATTATAGGATTCGTCGTAAAATCGTCCTAAATTACGACGATTTAGCGACGATTTTGATGAAATCCATCTAAATCCTAAACCTTATGCAGCAAGACCCTAAACCTTAACATCTTAACCCTCATGACAATAATGTTTATTGTATAGGGAATAAGGTAAAAGTATATATGATATTTCATAAGAATCGCCGCAAATCGTCGTAAATTTGCGACGATTTTGCGACGATTTCTATGAAATCCCATGTTTAGGGTCTTGACATCTCATTGCAAAATACAATGAGATGTTAAGATGTTAAAGTTTAGGTATAGGGCATAGGGTTTAGGGTAAAGAGTTTAGATGAGATTTCATAAGAATCGTTGTAAATTTGCGACGATTTTGCGACGATTTCTATGAAATCCCATGTTTAGGGTCTTGACATATCATTGCAAAATACAATGAGATGTTAAGATGTTAAAGTTTAGGTATAGGGCATAGGGTTTAGGGTGAATGGTTTAGATGAGATTTCATAAGGATCGTCGCAAAATCGTCGTAAATTTGCGACGATTTCTATGAAATGCCTTAAACTCGATCCCATCTCCGATTATCTCCGCTCATTTCCCGCCGAAGGTGGGATGATTAATAAATTACGAGACAAATAGACGAAATTAGGGTCAACAAAGGGTTTGACACAGATCAAGTAAATGTTTCTGAATATGAAATTTTTACATCCATCTTCTAATTTCGTATATTGACATTTTTTGTTGGTCAGAGAGAAGTAAATGTTTCTGAATATGAATTTTTTATTATGAGGTTGACCACTATATATAGATTTTTATTTTCGTTACCATCGAATTATCAACGAATTGGGCATCGATTTTACAACGATTTTACAACATGTTACCCAACCGTACAACCGTGAATTTAAACGTGTTCACCTAACTCATATATCGTCGGGAAATCATTGTAAAGTTCAACGTATATAAATCCTTGGCAATTCGTCGGTAATTACCGACGATATTACAACATTTTATAGAAACCTCGATAAATTATCTCTAATTTACAACGATTTCAAATATCGTCGTAAAATAGTCGGTAATCAGACCAAATTTGACAGCGAGTTTACGACGAATTATTTCGTCCCAATGTTACAACGATTTTGCGACGATTTTTAGAATCGTCGCAAAATCGTTGTAAAGACGATGTTGATTTGCGACGAAAATAAATCGTCGCAAAAATTCATTGCTAAAACTGTTTTTTTTTGTAGTGTTAATCATATAATATTTTGAACATTGTAATTTAGTTTATTGAATGAATGAATTGTCGACAAAGAAATAAATTACCATAACTCGCTGCCTACCAAACTTTATATGAAATCAAATCATATAAAAACAAAAAAGACAAAAATATTTGTTTCGATTAATATATATAATTTTTTATGAATTATAAATGACAACATAATCGAATGGGACTTGTCTCCTATTGGTTTATACTATTACTTTTGCCGTGTTATATATATATTTGAGTTATGAATTTGGTAAAAGGAAACGCCTCATGAAACACGTGGTAGTGGTGGGTTTATGATTTTATATGGATATATTCCAGTATAGTCCAAAATAACATAGCTTTTTTATTAGTTACAAAAAAATAAAAATAGATTTTATTGTTTTTCCCAAAAATACTATATATTTTTGGTTTATGGAGACCGGTTCTTATATTATCGATAAGTACTCTTTCTAAACCATAAGTTTATGGTATTTTACTATTTTTTAGAATTTTAGGATTTTAGTGGTACTTTAAAATATCTAATAAGTAATGATTTAGACTATATTTTAGGACAATTATCCAAAATAGCACATTTTAAAACTTTTGTTCAAAATTTAGTATCATTGGTTGAAATTGCCAATAAGATTTTTAATGGAGAAAAGCTAAACCCTAAATGGAAAATAAGGAACCCAAACATAATATTTTAATTTTATTTTAGATAAACAAATATTTCCACATAATTATTTGTGCTATTTTTAGAATTTTAAAATTTATATGTTAGATTGGGACAAAAACTATTTTTTCTGTTATATTAGGGTATGTTTTATATTTATTTTATTTGAATTTGTTTTTATGAATTTATAGAAACGTCACAATTTTTTTGAACAAAAAGGTCAAGTTTCCCGTTATGAAGAAAAAAGAGAGATCATGGATGCATTTGATTTAATTATTTAATTTTCGAGTATTATCAACAAATAAGTTCCATGCCTTACAGACTTACACCCATAATCTCCCTTGACTCAGAAATCTGCATTTGATAATACCTTTGAAAACATAAACCATTCACTTTTAACGGAGACTCGAATTTAAGAGTACGAACTCATCCTCCCGACTAATTATTTTTTTGACTTGAGTTATTTTAATTTTGTGAGAAATTGACTAAATTCTCTTATACAAAGAAAAAGACTAAGAAAAACATAAAAAAGCAGCAAATCATTTAAGACATAAAGAAAGCTCTCAGTTCTATGCCGTCCAATAAAACGTCAGGTCCGGATGGATTTACAAAAGAATTAGTTATCTAATTTTGTAGATTTAGTTATTGTAATATATTTATAAGTTTACATATTAAAAAATTACAGATACAAAAATAATTCATATCTAAACACAAACACCCAAAACCTATAAACATATTACAATAATTAAATATATTACGATAACTAAATCTACAAAAAAAAAAAACTCTAACCACAAAATAAATATGTGTCTCATATTACGAAAATTGAATATACAAAAAAAAATTGTATCTAAACACAAAAAATATGTGTCTCATATTACGATAAAGACAAATCTACAAAAATAAATTAAATATAAACTCTCATATTACAAAAATTATATCTACAAAAACAAATTATATCTAAACACAAAATCAATATGTGGAACATATTACAAAACAAAATTCTACAAAAACAAATTATATTTAAACACAAAAATAAACACAAGTTATATTGCAAAGTTTTATAAACAAACAAGAAAAAATTCCCGTGCAGGCGCACGGGTTAGAATCTAGTTCACTTTTAACGGAGACTCAAATTTAATTAAGAGTAGGAACTCATCCTCCCGACTAATTATTTTTTTGACTGAGTTATTTTAATTTTGTGAGAAATTGACTAAATTCTCGTATACAAAGAAAAAGACTAAGAAAAACATAAAGAAAGCAACAAATCATTTAAGACATAAAGAAAGCTCTCAGCTCTATGCCGTCCAATAAAACGCCAGGTCCGGATGGATTTACGAAAGAATTCTTTCTTGCTGCGTGGTCCATTATTGGTCCAGATGTCACAGTGGCTGTTCAATCTTTCTTTGTGAATGGGCACATGCCGCACGGTGTAAACGCCACTATACTAGCACTCATTCCAAAAATACCGGACGCACAACGAATGAAATAATATGGCCTATCGCTTGCTGCAATACCCTTTACAAGATTATCTCAAAGATTCTTGCGAACTCATCTTCCCCGAGGCTATCAATCCAAACGAGAGTGTTTTCGTTCACGGTCGTCTTCTTCTTGAAAATGTGTTGCTTGCCACGGAACTTGTCAAGGATTACCATAAGGACTCAATCTCGCCTCGTGGCGCTCTGAAAATTGACATCTCTAAAGCTTTTGACACCATTAGATGGGATTTTATCATTGCTACGCTAAAGGCTATGGGTCTTCCGGATATATTTATTCTCTGGATCCGAAGCTGCATCTCCACAACCTACTTCTCGGTTTCTATCAATGGAGAAATTGAAGGGTTTTTCCCGAGTGAAAGGGGACTTCATCAAGGTTGCTCTCTTTCACCGTATCTTTTTGTCATTGCTATAAATGTTCTATCTCTCCATTTGAATCGAGCTGCGAGTGAAGGAATGATTGGTTATCATGCTACATGCCGAGAACTGAACTTGAATCATCTCAGTTTTGCGGACGATATGATGGTCTTCATGAATGGTACGGTGGATTCTTTGAGAGGAACGATACACATTTTAAATGAATTCGCAAGGGATTCTGGCCTAGCGATCAATGCTACGAAGTCTTCATTATATGTTGCAGGCCAGAATAGTACATCACTAGATAACGCGGCTCGGGATCTTGGTATTCTGTTAGAGCAACTTCCTATCCGTTATTTGGGACTTCCACTCACCACAAAAAGTATGAAGTTGCTATACTACGAACCTCTTGTTGATAAAATCAGATCTCGTTTGGTGAGTTGGTCTAGTAAAATGTTATCTTTTGCGGGGCGTTTACAACTAATCCAAGCAGTCATCACCAGCATAACAAATTTTTGGAGTGCGGCATTTAGACTCCCAAAGCGATGTTATGAATCTATTGAAAGTATGTGCTCGGCATTCCTCTGGTCAGGTTCTCCTCACACTACGTCAAAAGCAAAAGTGGCGTGGGAATATCACTACAAGAAAACACAGTTTTTATGACCAACTTTTGTGACTCTTTTTTTGTCGCAAAAAAGTGGGACAAAAGTGTGACTAATTTACGACTACTTTGCGACTACTCGCAATGCAGTGGCAAAACAGTCGCAAATTAACGACGAAACAGAGGAGTCACAAAAGGGTCTCAAATTTGCGACTGTTTAAGGACTTGCAAAAGTAGTCCTAAATTTGTGACTGATTTGCTTCAGTTTATCAACTCTACTCGATTTTTTTTTAAATAAACATCAAATAATATACAAAAAAATTTTAAACCCTAAACCATCAAATAATATACAAAAAATTCAACATTTACAATTTTTAAAATATAATCATTTTATAAATCCTAAATTATAAACCTTAAACCTCTAACCCTTAATCATAAACTCTAAATCTTAAATTGTAAAATATATTTTTGAACAGCTATATACCCAAAATCATTGTAAAGTGATATTCAAACTTTATATGTTCTTAAAATTTAGGGTTTAGGGTAACATGTACACTAATTTGCAAACCCAGTGTTTGTGACCAATTTGGGACTAAATTGCGACTAATTTTTAATAGTTGTCACAAAATAGTCCCAAATTTGAGACTAATTTGCAACTACATTCGATTTTTTTTAGAAATCAATAAATTCTAAACTCAAACCACAAACCCTTAACCCTAAACTCTAAACCTCTAACACTTAATCATAAACTTGATTTAAATCTTAAATTGTAAACAACATCAAATAATATACAAAAAAAATTCAACACATACAACTTTTTTAAATATAATTATTTTATAAATCATAAATTCTAAACCCTAAACCTCTAACCCTTAATCATAAAATCTAAATCTTAAATTGTAAATTATATTTTTGAACAACTATATACCCAAAATCATTGTAAATTGATATTCAAACTTTATATGTTCTTAAAGTTTAGGGTTTAAGGTAACATGTACACTAATTTGCAAAACCCAATTTTTGTGACTAATTTACGACTAATTTTTAATAGTAATCACAAAATAGTCCCAAATTTGGGACTAATTTGCCACTCCACTTGATTTTTTTTATAGAAATCAATAAGTTCTAAACTCAAACCACAAACCCTTAACCCTAAACCTTAAACCCTAAACCTCTAACCCTTAATCATAAACTTGATCTAAATCTTAAATTTTAAACTTAATCTTACACATAAACATCAAATAATATACAAAAAATTCAAAACTTACAATTTTTTTTAAAATATGATCATTTATAATCCCTTTTATAAATCCTAAATTCTAAACTCTAAACCTCTAACCCTTAATCATAAACTATAAATCTTAAATTGTAAACTAGATCTTACACATAAACATCAAATAATGAACAAAAAATTATAACACTTACAAAAATTTCAATCTAATCATAACATCTACTAAGTGTTACATGTGTTTTATAAGGAATGATTTTGAAAGATAAAAATTCTCTCAAAATTTATTTATTTTTAAGTTTAAACATATTTTTGAACTGCGGTATACACAAAATCATTGTAAAGTCATATTCAAACTTTCTAGGTTCTTAAAGTTTATGGTTTAGGGTAAAGATTTTTGATTGTCACAAAATAGTCCCAAATTTGCGACCGTTTAGCAACCCCAATCGATTTTTTTTAATAGTAGTAACAAAATAGTCTCAAATTTGCGACTAAATAACAAAAATAATGAAAGTTTCTCATTGGCTAATTCATTTAGACGAGGATTGAGATCCTCCACCGTTGATTGGTTTAATCCAACGATGGAGGATTTAAAATGCTTTATTTATTATTTTTTAAATTAATTTTTTTTTCTTCTTCTTCCTTAATTCTTGAGTTGATCTAACTCTTTTTTTTTCTAGATCCTGCCGCTGTCGGAATTTGTCGCCGAGACAAGGGCGTCGGAATTTGTTGCCGTGAAGTTTCATCTCGGAGGAGGATGAGGAGGCGGCGGCTTCATCTCGGAGAAGGAGGAGGAGGCAGCAGCTTCATCTCGGAGAAGGAGGAGGAGGCGACGGCTTCATCTCGGCAGCTTCATCTCGGCGGCTTCATCTCAGAGAAGCTTCATCTCGGCTTCATCTCCTCTTTCCAGATCCAGCCGCCGGTGAAGGAGGGGATGGAGAAGAGGAGGAGACCAACGGCGAAGAAGGCTCACCGGCGAAGAACCGACAGGGCTCCTATCTGTTTTCTTTTTTTATTAATTTTTTTTTTAATTTTTTTAATCATTTTTGTAATGAATTAATTAAATAAATAAATAAATATTTTTTTTGTTTTTTTTTAATTTTTTTTTTTTACAAGTAGTCGCAAATCGGTCTCCAAATTAGAACTGATAATGGGTGTCACATATTAGTCGCAAAAGAGCGACTGTTTTGTGACTACTGTATTTAGCGACGAAATATTTGCGACTAAATTTTTTAGTTCCAAAATGGTTGCAAATGACTCATTTGCGACCATTTTGGGACTATTTTGGTAGTCGAATAACCTGTGTTTTTTTTGTAGTGGATTTCTGTTGCCCAAAGAGAGAAGGTGGTTTGGGGATTCGGAGAATGTATGACGTTGCTCGAGTTTTCTCGCTGAAACTCATCTGGAAATTATTTACAAATTATGGAAGTTTGTGGGTCGCATGGAGACGACATTATTTGTTGAGGAACGCATCCTTTTGGGATGTTAAAGAGGGCTCTCGAGGCTTTTGGATCTGGACAAAGCTTCTACGAATGCGTCCACTCGCTTACGATTTTCTTCGAACCGAGGTAAGGGATGGTAGATCAACCTTCTTTTGGTTTGATAATTGGATGAATATGGGACGGTTAATCGATGTAATTGGCGAAATTGGGACTCGGTCGCTGGGGTTGCATCGTTTGGCAAGAGTTACAGAGGCGGGGAATGATAATGACTGGACCTTTCGTCGTTGTCTTGGTCTGCATCTGCTGACTTTACTGCAACAAATAAGGGCTTCACCTCCACCTTTTCCTACTGCAGGCAGTGATATCTTTCTATGGAAACAAGGAGAGGCAGGTTATAAAAATCAATTCTCTTCACGAAAGACTTGGGAGCTGATTAGAACACCAAAAACAGTGGTTGGTTGGCACAAAATTGTCTGGTTTACTCAGGCTATACCAAGACAAGCTTTCATAGTTTGGCTTGCGATTCGTGACCGTCTTGCTACAAGTGCTCGTACTCGTCAATGGGGGATCACTCAACACTGTCTTTTTTGTGGAGAGGTGGATGAGATTCGGGACCACTTGTTTTTTGCTTGTCCTTACACCTACACATAATGGACGATGATCGCAGCGAAATTGCTTGGAAATCGAATTAACCCGGACTGAAATATAACAATGCTTTCTCTTATGCGGATCGTCTAAATAAGGTGGATTCACTACTAAGCAAACTAGCCTTTCAAACTGTGATTTATAATGTATGGAGAGAAAGGAACGGAAGACGACACCAACGCCCTCTCCACTCTTCCTAGCTAGATCGATAGACACGGAAATCCATAGCCGTCTACCCTCTCTAATTGCACCTCACGTTGCGAGCAACTCATTGATCCAGCGAAGGACATCTGTGAGTCACTTTCACACGATCCCTCCGGCATGACACAACGAGGTTCTTAGTCTATATTTTTATGTATTCTTTGTTTTTGCTGCTTAAAAAATTTCGGCATGAACAATTGGCCAAATTTGTGGACACCTTTTTTTTTCTTTGTTGATTAATATGATTTCACATTTCAAAAAAAAAAAAAAAAGACTAAGAAAAACACTACCAACAGTACATTATTTGGTTGACCAAAAAAGAAAACACTACCAACATTTATCTAATGATATGTTTGCCTATATATGTTTTTGTTTTTTTATAAAAAATAACTTTTACTGTTATAAATTATTATTTCTATATTGAATGATGATTTATTTTTATCCAATCTACAATAGTATATAACTTAAAAGGAAAGTTTTATAATTTTAGAAAGGAAGATAAGAATATATTAGGGTCTAGTAAGAGTTTTTTTTGTATGTTGTCTAAATTATTATTTATTATTCCCTCCGTTTTACAAAGAGTGTCATTTTGACACATTTTACACATATTAAAAAAACTATTAGAAGTTCCATATTACCCCTTATTATACACTAAACAATTTTTATTTCTCTAATTAATACACTAAAACAATTAGGTTAAAACTAGATTTTTATTTAAAATTATGCATTAAAAAAACATAAAATAACATTTTTTGTAAAACGGATGGAGTAAAATTATAAAAATAATTACATTGACGATTCTACGACAAACGGTTCTATCTGCACCACGTTACGATGAACAACTTTACCCTTAACATGCGGAACTCCGACGAATATCTACACTGAAAATCTCATATAAATTTACATTTATTAACCTGTATATTTTTTGGAAACCGAGTTCTATATTTCGTAACGTAGAAACATTAATTAACTTTTAAACAAACCACTAAAAGTAAAAAGTTTTCCTAAATTGTAAGACAAATAAACGGGAAAACTCTTTAAAAAAAAAAGACAAATAAACGGGAAAACGATTGTAAAGAGGGGATATGATTTTCATGACATTTTCCAAAAGTAAGCAAATGAATTGACAGATTTATGTTTTCCAATTGAATTTTATTACTGACTATTTTCTTTCTGTTAACCAAAACTTTAATTTATATTATTGCTGACTAATAAGTCAAACGTGAACCAACAAAACATGGGTCCCACTTGACACACAAAAGTCCATTCGACGGTGAACATCATCGACTTTCATTCTTTTTTTTGAACAGCTTCTCGATTAAAATTTGGGTTTTGTGCAAATCAATCCTCGACTTGCAGAAAATGCAGGTCAACCTACCAAATCTGAGTCACCCAACAATATAACTCTCGTCTGTGTATAACTTATCAAAACTGTTTTTTTAAAACCAGATAATGCAAAATCAAGATTCGAGGTCAACCTACCAAATCCGAATCACCCAGCAATATAACCCTCGTCTGTGTATAATTTATCAAAACTGTTTTTTTTAAACCAGATAATGCAAAATCAAGATTCGATGTCAACCTACCAAATCCGAGTCACCCAGCAATATAACCCTCGTCTGTGTATAACTTATCAAAACTGTTTTTTTAAAACTAGATAATGCAAAATCAAGATTCGAACTCATGACCTCTCGTACACTTACCGCGAAATCGCGTTTTCCCGTTAAAAACGCAAAATCATGTTTTCCTGTCAAAACCGCAAAATCGTGTTTTCCCGCCAAAACCGCAAAAACGTGATTTTGCGGGAAAACGCGATTTTGCGGTTTTTGCGGGAAAACGTGATTTTGGCGAGAAAACGTGATTTCACGGTTTTGATGGGAAAACGCGATTTTGCGATTTTAGCGGGAAACAGCGATTTCGTGGTTTTGACGGGAACATGTGATTTTGGCGGGAAAAAGTGATTTCACAGTTTTGACGAGAAAACGCGATTTCGCGATTTTTACGGGAAAACGCAATTTCACGGTTATGATAGGAAAACGCGATTTTGCGGTTTTGGCGGGAAAACGTGATTTCACAGCTTTGACGGGAAAACGCGATTTCGCAGTTTTGACAAGAAAATGCGATTTTGTGGTTTTGACGGAAAAACAAAATTTGCGGTTTTGGTGGGAAAACGCGATTTGGCGGGTTTTGCGGGAAAACGTGATTTTGGCGGGAAAACGTGATTTTACTGTTTTGGCGGTAAAACGCGATTTTGCAGTTTTTGCAGGAAAACTTGATTTTGCAGTTTTGACGGGAAACCGCGATTTCGCGGTTTTGACAAGAAAACCTGATTTTGTGGTTTTAATGGGAAAACGCGATTTCGCGTTTTTGTCGGAAAATCCGATTTTACAGTTTTGGTAAGCATTATTGGATAAAACACATCATTGTAATATATATAAATATAATTATATTGGTTATGACATCAAAAATGATCTTGACATCATGGTAATGGTGATGTGGTAAATGTGTGAGAGGTCACGAGTTTGAATATTGATTTTGCATTATCTGGTTTTAAAAAAACAATCAAAACGACGTCGTTTTGATAAATTATATTTTCTGTAAATCAAGGGTAAACTTGCCAAAAAAAAAAAAAATTGAGGGGTTGATATGCAGAAAACCTATATTAAATAGAAATTGGCCCATTAAAAATAAAATAATGGAATGAGGCCCAAAATGTCCACGTCGGCTAAATGCATGGCATGCGATGAACCTACGTGGCACGTGGGGATGAACCCAACTTACCGAATTTCTGTGTATTGTTATAAGACTGTTGTAACTTTAAGTGTTGTTTTCAAGTTAACATCAGTATCTATTTTTAGGATCCCGGATCCATAGTTGGACACTTCTATTTTTTCGTTTTATTCAATTGCACTTACATACAATTTTAGATTGAAACGAAAAATATGGAACAATAAAATAAAATGATTTATTGCAAAAAGTTGTATTCAATCAAAAAATATGAAAAAGAAAAATATATAATGGTTTTATGATCAGCATAACTTCCTTGAATATTGAAAAAGAAAAAACATAGCAATATTCAAATCAGTCTAATCTCTGAAAACTTTCTAGCCATAACAGTTTTAGTCTGAAAAATCTGATATATTTGGACTTATATTTCTAAGCATTCACTTCATAAGTTTCAAACTATTGGACAATACTTCGGGCTTTAACACTAATTGACATGTTTACATACACCTGTCTTTCATTATCTTTTTTTTTTGACATTTTTTTTAACAACCATAATTATAATTAAACCGATTTTTTTGGAATAAATTACCTAAAATAACCCAAAATTTAATAATTGCTAAAATAACTCTTCTTTATTTTTTATTACGTAATTCACTTATTTTTCACATAATTTTTTCATTACTAAATTACCTTTTTTTATAACACTGGCCTTAGATCTAGTTTACTTATTAAAATTTTATCTTTAAAATTATAAAATTGATAAAATCATATTTCAATTAAAAATCATAATCAATATTACACTAAATATTACCTAATTTTACCAAATAATTTGTTATCCTAAATCGACAACCACAATAAAAAAAACCTTTGAACGACTTTAACTTTGTTTTCTACCGATGACTTTCTATTGACTCTCCATCACTTGCCTATGATACTTTCGCTTGCGCTCCCGTAGACAATTACCATTGCTTCTCTTTCCTTTGCTGACACCCCTTTTGCTTGTGACCCATCTACAACCTTTTCTCTTGCTTTATCTCTCTAGTTTAAAGGTTAAATTTGGGTTTAATCGCCGTTTTCAGCGTCACTTGTGTTATTTTCAATAAACATTTTAATTTCCATTTGCATAAATCTCATTTTTTGCATTTCTAAGCCACCAATCATTTGCTCTTTAAATTCATAACTGTCATTAATAGAACCATAACGTTTTTCATCTTGTTCATCAAATCTTCCAAATGTACCATTTTAGACCTCATATTCACCAATCCTCCAAATATACCATTTTAAACCTCATCTTCATCAAATTCATATGGTGTACCACTTTTTGCCTCGTCTTCACTACATCTATCCAGAGTATATTTTTTTTTGTTATGGTTTTAATTTTTACCAACTTCAAAAATACTATTTTTCTTCATCTTTAATAGTTCTGTACAAAAATGCCACTTGTTTCCTCAATGCACTATTTTCAACAAAACAATTAAAATTTTAACTAGAAAAATGAATCATACATAAAGTATGCCAAATTCTTGAAACGTCTGGCTGATATCCATAAACCATAAAAATTGCCAAATACCCGTAGAATCTACCAAAACAATAACAGATTAGCGGACTACTTTCTAGAAGTATGCCAGATACCTGAAAAGTCTACTAGATATCCGTAGAATTTGCCAAGTAAAAAAAATGACATACTAGCACACTAAAATCTAAATCTGTCAGTAAGTTTGGAAGACTTTTGTAAAGTATGTCAAATACCAAAAAATCTGCTAAATATCTCTAGAGTCCGTCAATTTTTTGGCAGACTAGCAGACTAAAATCTAAATATAAGTTTGCAAAACTTTCGTAAAATCTGCCAAACTGAACAATCTCCTAGATTTCCACAGAGTTTGCAACAAAAAAAATTGGCATAGTAAAATTTAAGTTTGCGACAAATACTTGTAGAGTCTACCAAATATATGTAAAATCTGCTAAATATCCATAATGACATATTAGCAGACTGAAATATAAATTCACTAGTAAATTTGACAGACTTTGAAAAGTTTACCAAATACTCGTAGAACCTGTCCAATATTTGCAGTGTCCACTAAGTATCTTGTGTCATCGACACCATAGGTATTTTGCATACAACAAAACATGTATTCTATATTTACCGTAATGGACGCGGCTAATCGAAACATAAAGAGACCGAAACAGCTTATATGAGTTTTTTAAACTGAGAAAAGCAATATACTAAGAACTTTTTATTTTAAAAAGTATAATTATATACTCCATATAGTAAGAATTAACTGTAGAGTTTCGAGTTCAGCAAACATATCACGGGCCTGGATCCACATATATGGGCCTGCGCCCACATTTCATGGGCCTGTCTGTATCCACGAAACGAACCTAACATTAGTTGGGAGAAGCAAAAGTGTCTTGCAAGAAGTTGTAGAGCTCTTGAGCAACAAGAGAAGGATACTCTTCTTGAGGCAGGAGTGCACCTTCAACCTCCACAAATTTGCTAACTCCTTTGGCTCCTCTAAGTGCCTCCATTTCAGCTTTCGATCTCTTTGGAGCTCCTTTCGTCGACATAACCATAACCGGGAATTTCCCTTCCAAATCAGCAAACAGCTGGAGAAATTCATCCCGGGATGAAACCGGGTCGAGTGAACCAGTCAAGAAAGCTGCTGGGACGTAGCGTGATCCCTTCTGCTTTGTTAACTCGTATCTGCTTTGGATTATGGCCTCGGTCACGTTGGTTTGGTCTGCATAAACATGGGATTTGTATTGAGACTCGATTGATTTCTCGTTGCTCACTAGCATGTTGTACATCATCCAACCAACCCCAGGTGCTCTTAGTGTTCCTCTTAGCAGACCATACCTGTTGGGATAAAACGTGGGCAATCAAGAGAGGTAAGCTATATATTTTTTTTTTTTATGAAAAGATGTAAACGGACCTTGTCTCCATGGAAGAATCACGGCCAAAGACAATAGGGAGAGGTCCAGCCCATGTAGGTGCAACAGCAGCAATGGCTGATGGTTTTAGTAGCCCGCGTTGGGTAGCGCGGATTGCTAATGTTGCTGCATGCCCTCCTCCAATGATTACTAGATCACCATTACCTATTTCGGTTTAACAAGGATTATGTCAAGATATTGCTGTTCTCTTTTGTTAATTGGGAAGAAAATAAGGTGGATCAATGGAAACAACGATCAAGCGTATAAGCATTCAGACCCATCGAGAAGACCTGTTTTCAGAATGAGCTAAGCTCAAGGACTCTAACCATTGTAAGAGCTCATCTATAACCAAATAGTTCTTCATATTTCAATATCAAGGTCATCATAACCTTGCAAATTTAGATGATACCAACTATGAATCTTGTAAACATATTATTGCCAATAGAAACAGAAAAGGAAGCTGTTCATATATCGGTTCACACTAACCGGCCTGGCTCATTGGGCTCTCGGGTGAGTTCATGAAGTCAACCACAAACTTCTCCATGACATCTGTGTCGTAATCCATCTTTGGTCTATCAGAATAACCAAGACCAGGCCAATCTACAATAGTTGCTCGCCAATTGACTTCCCCATTGCGCTGCACAATGTCTTTCGCCACAGATCTCCACTCCTCTACGGTGCTAACATCGGATATTGTTGGTACCATGAGTATGTTCTTAGCTGATTCACACTTCTCTCTCTCATGCTCCTCATAGTATATACCGATCGAGTTTCCCTTGAACTTCCACTGCCAATTGCTTCTCTGAAACCAGAACAGATCAATACATTAAAGCCCAGAAACTAAAGATTATGAAATATAGAGCTTAACGCTATTGGTTTCATAAGTAAGAAAAATGATCCCACTTTCATCGATTGCTACATTAAAAAAAAAAAAACTCAAGCAAACACAAAAAAGGTCAATTGATGGGCCATTCTATTACTAAATCTCAGTACGAATATACAACTTTGTCTAATCCCTAATCCAAGTCAAGGATCAAATCATATTGAACAATAAGAGCGAGACGATCAGACAAAAAGAGATACTAGTAAACTCACCTTAGTTTGGACTGGAGAGCTGTCATCGATGGCGATGGAGGGCTTGTCGACAGAAAACGCAGAAGCTCTTACCGGAACGGGTTTAAAAAATTTTGGACTAAGCAAGAGAAATGGTCTGCGAATTTTGCAAGAAGAGGGTACGAAAGATGGGGATGATACGGTGAATGCAGCTGAAGCAGCCATGGCAGCGAAGAATGCAAAAACTTGGGGGGGGGGGGGGGGGGGGGGGGGGGGGGGGGGGGGGGGGGGGGGGGGGGGGGGGGGGGGGGGGGGGGGGTTCGAAGATCTGGTAGCGAGAAAGAAGGAAAAGACGATTCAAAGGTAGAGACTTTTTAGAACCAGAACCACCAGACGTGCTGATTTTTCTCGTCAAAAGGTTGGAAAAATCTGTCAGAAATTTTGAATAGCAGTCCAAAAATGTTTCGTATATTACGTTCTAGCCCATGGAGAATGCAAAATTTCAAAATAACCCGCAACCCCAAGACAATGTAAACCACAAACCGCGCAAACGAAGACCTCAAGTTATAGAAACTTCTGAAAGTTTGTCTTGGCTGTGAAGTCTCCATAGATGAGGTTGCTAGTGGAAGCATTAGACCATAAAATGGTTTATAGTTTGGTACTTTTCCTGCTCAGAACTTTTACCAGTAGTCACGGCATGAGCAAGAACCGTCCTTGAACGAATGGAAGCGATTCCTGTCTCTGACCACAATTTCTACTCCATAAACTCTCGACGTCAGCTTCATAACAGCGTGACAATCTCTGCATATTCTCAGATTCTTTACTATCCTGATATTTGCTCCTTTGGGCAATCTAGCTAGAGCAAATGCAAGAGCAAGCTTCTCACTGTGTTTACTTACTTGATCCTCCTTTTCTTCTTCGTCTATATCATATAAAGCATTTGCAACTTCCGGGGCATACCCAGCTTCATCTTTAAGCCTCAAGATTACTTCCTTTAGCTTCTTATGGGCCTCTATATCGATTCCCTTCTTTTTCTCGCCTGCAGTGAACTTATACATGGCTTTGCCAACTTCAACCAAGGTCCAACCAGTTATCTTTTTGATCTTATGGACAATCATTGACTTTCTTATAGAAGCAACATCCTTCCATTTACATGCAGTAGCATAAACATTCGACAAAAGAACAAGATCCCCCGGGTTATTTGGGTCAAGCTCATTAAGCCTTTGTTTTACTTGCTCGGCCAATTCGGTATTCCCATGACTACTGCAGGCCCCGAGAAGAGTCCGCCACACTATGGCAGTTGGTGGAATTGGCATTTGGCATATGAAATTGTAAGCCTTTTGGAGTTTTCCAGATCGGCCATATAAATCAACCATGCAACCATAGTGTTCAATTTCTGGTTCCATGTGGTAAACTCTCTTCATCTTTGAGAAGTAATCTTCACCTTCTTTAATCAGTCCAGCATGACTGCAAGCATACAAAAGCGAAATGAAAGATATCCCGTCTGGCGTAACACCAGACTCAGTCATTTCATTGAAGAGTCTACTAGCTTCTTCCCCGTGACCATGCATTGCTAAGCCCGCAATCATTGATGTCCAAGATACAATACTCCTCTTCTCTGGCATACCTTCAAAGACTAACCTAGCCATTGGGACATTGCCGCACCTAGAATACATATCAATAAGCGCATTGTTTACCGACACTATCCAACTATACCCTGTTTTCTCTAAAAACCCGTGTAACGTCTTCCCAAACTCAAATGCCCCGGATTGTGAACAGGCAGAGAGAACTCCGGTCAGGCTTACTTCATTTGGTCTCATCTCCGCTCGTCTCAACTCCCTGAAATACGAGAAAGCCTCATTGAAACTTCCATTATGAGCAAACCCAATAATCATAGTGCTCCAAGAGACACCATCCCTGAGAGGCATTTCCGAGAACACACGTTTAGCACTCTCAAGCTCCCCTGCTTTGGTGTACCCAGCAAGCATCACGTTCCACGACATGTGATTCCTCACCAACATCTTATCGAAGAATTCCCTCGCTCCCGCAACGTCGTTTCCCCTGAAACAAGCCGTGACCACAGCATTCCACGCAACCAAATTCGGCTGACGCATTTCATCGAACACCTTGCGAGCAAACTCCACACACCCGCATTCCCCGTACAGGCCGATCAAGGTAGTGGCAACGAACAAATGCGAATGGAGCCCATGCTTCAAAGCTTGGCAATGCATCTGAAATCCGGTTCTCAGAGACCGGAAATTCGCCGCAGCCTTGACGACGAACGCGAAGGAGAAGCTATCCGGAAAGACGAGACCTATCCTCATCATCTCAACAAACGCCGCAACAGAATTGTGCGGCTCGTGGGATTCGGAGTAGCCTCGGACGAGAGTGTTGAACATGAAGGCATCAGGATCAGGAAAACAGAGCAAGAGACGGCGAGCGTAAGGTAGAGCGTCGGGAATAGAGATGGCACATTGTAGGATTAGTTTTCCGGTGAAGTAAGAATCCGTATCGACGCCGGATTTGATAAAGGAGGCATGGATTTGGGTAAGGGCTCTTAAGTTCTTGCAGCTACTGAGGAGAGAGTGGCAATGGTGAATTGCGACAGACATCGTCTAAAGCAAAATAAAAAGAAACAGTGGAAAGTAATCAAATAAGGACAAACACACAATTATCTCAGAATCCAGGGAAAATTTCCGAGGTATAATAGATGGTCATAAACCCTAACAAAAACCCCACGAACAATTTTTTTTTAATAGAAAAAAAAAACAGAAATTCGAATCAAAATATAAAATGAAAAGGATGATGGACGAGAGAAGGGAAATCGACACAAGGGACAGTGACGATTGATTTGCGACCATTTGTCGATGCAAACTCCATGAAAATCATGACCACACGGCCATTTTTCTGTCATCTTCCTAGCAAATGACGCATCCCGTCGATCCGTTCGGAGGAGAAAGGCATGTGATGGTTTCTTTTATAGTTTCGTGCATGCTCGAATATGGATGGCAGTTTAGTAAATTTTAAAACAGTATAATGATTTGGATAAGTAGTAATTTTCGTGAATATATATACTACTAGATGATTCCCTGCAAAATTTCCAGTTTGTAATTTATAAAAAAAAATATGTTTTAGTTGTTGTTATATTGTTTTGATTTTGTGAGATATTTATGCGGAAACGTTAAACCAAAACACACACTTAGACACACATTGGTTCGGAATTGGTCGGGAACTTGACACGAAGGTGGAAAAATGGATTATAGACGAAAATCAACTAGAACGAGTTTTCACGCTCTTTAGACTAGTCACAGTTCTCTAAATGTCTAAAACTTATTCTCTATACAATGTCATGAGAAGTTGGAACAAATAATTTAGTAGGCTTAATGGAATTAGCGGAAAATTAGTACAATAGCTACTATCCATGACCACCGGTTCACCAAAACTGGTTTGGTATGCTGCGAATCATGGGTGCAAACCAACACTAAACCAATAGATGAACGAATTAATTTACATAGACAGATATTAAAAGATTGTGTTCTTATTAACTAATAACCATTACCAAAAAAAGAAAGAAAAGGTATAAAGATGATCAACGGCGATAGAAGAGAAATCGACACAAGGGACATGACTGATTATCATCCAGTTGAGTATGCAAGCTCTATGAAAATGATGGTCACAAGGAAATTCAGCCAATAGTTCTCCTTGTTTGAAATCCTCCATGCTAATCACGCATTCGTTATTCTCCTCCTCCAACGATCATCAAACCGTCGATTCTATAAACCCTGGTTATGATCTTCCAGATCTTGAAATCAATGATCACTCCTCTGCCTATCGACGAGGATGACGATATAATCGCTGTGTCGATGTCGCCCAATATAGCGGAGCAGTCGTCGTTGGTGAGGCCGAACCGCCGCAAGATTAGCCAGATATTTCTGGTGCAGTTTAGCGAGTAATTGTTAGAAGGCTTGTTTGATCTGGCGATAGCGGTGGTTCCGTTGGGACCACGAGTGATTTCGATGGCGACGTCGTTGGGTTTGTTTAAGGGAATATAGCCGGAGTAACGGACGATGCTTTTGTCGGGAAGAGATGGTGATGAGGTTGGTTCGCTAGTGGAGGTACAAATTCTTTTGCGGCGGACTTCGGTGCATGTTAGCTGCACGAAAATCGTCGAGTGCCGGTGAGGAGAGACAGTGTATTCCGTCAAGGGACTGATCATGGCTGATCTCTTTGTTGAATGGAGAGAGATTATGAGACTAGGAGGAGGAGAAACAAAGAAGAAGAGAGTGCCTTATGTGAAAAAAAAATGTTGTTTCTTTTTCCTTCAACGCTTTTTTTTGTCATTTTTGCAGATTCTCCGGGATCTTTCGGAATAATTTTTCTAAGTTATTTAAAATTTAATTAAACCTTTATGGCCCCCAGTTTTTGGGCCAGAGTGGGACAGGCCAGCCCAGTTAGACAAAAGAACGTTGAAAAAAGAAATGTCAAGAATGGGATTGAAACCCATGCCCTTTCGGACCAGTACCTGAAACTGGCGCCTTAGACCAACTCGGCCATCTTGACTTTATGTTAGTTAAAACTCCAGAATAATGAATATCCAAAAAGTATGCATTTATCCGTATTTTGAAAATTTGATTCTCGTTGTCCCTTTTGCTTTCCTCTTTTACAGCTTTAGCTCAATGAACTGATGATGAATTGTCTAACGAACGAGAGCTTAAACTTGTTAAAGATCTCGCCTTCTTCTTCTTCTGCCTGCAGACTATTATCTTCCGTTACCAATTTCCGAAACCCATTATTACTTTCCGGCAAAGACTGTAGTTCTTCGGCTCCTTTTAACCCTTTTCACTTCTTCAATGATCAAACAAATTCAAGGCTTTGTACGCTCAGAACAACCAGAATTCTGCAAGCGCATTTGCTTAGAAGATATCTTTTGCCGTTTGATGTTTTCCTTACAAAATCCTTGCTCAGCTGGTTCTCGATTTCGGGTTCCATGGCTGACGCGACTAAGCTGTTCGACACAATTCCTCAACCAGATGTTGTTTCTTGCAATATTATGATCTCTGGCTACAAACAGAATCAATTGTTTGAAGAATCGTGTAGATTTTTCTCTAAGATGCATTTCTTGGGTTTTGAGGCCAATGAAATAAGTTATGGTTCTGTGCTTTCGGCTTGTAGTGCCCTTCAGGTTCCTCTGTTCAGTGAGCTGGTCTGTTGTCATACAATAAAGATGGGTTTTTTTTTGTCTGAAGTTGTTCAATCGGCTTTAATAGACTCATTCTCAAAAAGTCTCAGATTTCGGGATGCTTATAAGGTGTTCCGTGACACTTTATCTGCTAATGTGTATCGTTGGAACGCTATCATAGCGGGGGCACTCAGAAATCAAGATTATGGTGCTGTTTTTGATCTTTTCTATGAAATGTGTGGTGGGTCTCAGAAACCTGATAGCTATACATTTTCCAGTGTTGTGGCTGCGTGTGCTTCCCTTGGGAATCTTAGGTTTGGAAAAGCGGTTCAAGCTCGGGTGATCAAATGCGGAGCGGAAGATGTATTTGTTTGTACTGCAATTGTTGATTTTTATGCCAAATGTGGGCATATGGCTGAAGCTAGGGAAGTGTTCTCCCGTATCCCCAACCCTAGTGTTGTCTCTTGGACAGTAATGCTGTCTGGTTGCACAAAGAGTAATGACGCTTTCTCTGCTCTTGAAATATTCAAGGAAATGAGACGTTCAGGTGTTGAAATCAACAGCTGTACTGTAACCAGTGTAATTGCTGCTTGTGGTAGACCTTCAATGGTCTATGAAGCAAGCCAGGTCCATGCTTGGGTCTTAAAGAGTGGTTTCTATCTCGATTCTTCAGTGGTTGCCTCCTTGATTAGTATGTACTCAAAGAGTGGAGATATTCATCTCTCTGAACAGGTTTTTGAGTATCTGGACGATGTTCAGAGGCCCAATGTCGCAAATGTAATGGTATCTTCATTTTCGCAAAGTAAGAAGCCTGGTAGAGCAATAAGACTTTTTACTAGAATGCTTCAGGAGGGTTTGAGACCCGATGAGTTTAGTGTATGCAGTTTGTTGAGCGTATTAGATAGTTTGAACTTAGGTAAGCAGATTCATAGTTACACCCTTAAAAGTGGGTTGGTCCTTGATCTCACTGTTGGAAGTTCTCTTTTCACAATGTACTCCAAATGTGGTAATTTGGAAGAATCTTTTAGTTTATTCCAGGAAATACCTGTTAAAGACAATGCTTGCTGGGCTTCCATGATTTCTGGTTACAGTGAGCACGGTTATCTAAGAGAAGCTATTGGACTATTCGGAGAGATGTTGGCTGATGGGACTAGCCCTGATGAGAGTACTCTAGCTGCTGTTCTAACTGTGTGTGCTTCTCTTCCTTCTCTGCCAAGAGGTAAAGAAATTCATGGATACTCGTTAAGATCTGGGATTGACAAAGGGATGCCTCTTGGTTCTGCACTAGTAAACACGTATTCAAAGTGTGGCTCACTAAAGTTGGCTAGACAGGTCTATGATAGGCTTTCTGAAATGGATCCAGTTTCATGTTCATCGTTAATTTCAGGATATTCACAACACGGGTTAATCAAGGATGGCTTCCTCCTGTTTCGTGATATGGTCATGTCTGGTTTTACCATGGACTCCTTTGCAGTTTCATCCATTTTTAAAGCCGCTGCTCTCTCGGACGAATCATCTCTGGGAGCTCAAGTTCATGCCTACATCACAAAAATTGGATTGTGCACAGAGCCTTCTGTAGGGAGTTCACTACTGACAATGTATTCGAAATTTGGAAGCATTGAGGACTGCTGTAAAGCATTTAGCCAGATCAGTGGCCCAGATTTAATCGCATGGACAGCGTTGATTGCAAGTTATGCTCAACATGGAAAGGCCACTGAAGCGTTACAAGTGTACAACCTTATGAAGGAAAAAGGATTCAAGCCTGATAAAGTGACTTTTGTAGGAGTCTTGTCCGCTTGTAGTCATGGTGGTTTGGTCGAAGAAGGCTATTTCCATCTAAACTCGATGGTAAAAGACTACTTTATCGAACCCGAGAACCGCCATTATGCCTGCATGGTCGATGCTCTGGGGAGGTCAGGAAGACTTAGAGAAGCTGAGAGTTTTATCAACAATATGCCTATTAAAGCGGACGCCTTGGTCTGGGGAACATTGCTTGCTGCTTGCAGGCTTTATGAGGATGTTGAACTCGGGAAGCTAGCTGCAAAAAAGGCTATAGAGCTAGAGCCATCAGACGCTGGAGCGTATGTTTCACTCTCGAACATCCTTGCAGAGGTTGGTGAGTGGGAAGAAGTGGAGGAAACTCGAAAGCTGATGAAAGGAACAGGTGTACAGAAGGAAACAGGGTGGAGTTCTGTCTGACGTTTAAACTTTGGGGATGCATTTATAAGCGGCAAGGTTCATTTTTGTCATGTGTTTGGGGGAAAATCCAGAATGTTCAGACATGGATGCAGAAGTCCTGCCCCAAGTTCTGACAAATCAATGAAGAAGGAACAATTGAAAGTAATTGGAGATTGAAGTTGAGACTGCTTGCATTGTAGGGGACAGCCTTTCGTTTGAATGATCAGGGGCTCTTGGACAGTTCTTAGAATGATTCTCTTCTCGTTATTGGTTTTTTATTATGAGTAGATATCTCTTTAGAGCATTCCAGATTATATATTTTATGATTTTCATTTTCTTGGACGGCAATACAGTCCAAGATAATTCAATATTAAACTCTTGGCTCTGATCCTTCCATCGATCTTGAAGATAAAGTGATATTTATGAAATAAACAAATCCTTAATTCAATAGTTTGAATGTCATATCTAATGGAAAATTCAAACTTCAAAGTCAAAACTTTGAACGAAAGATAAAATAACGCCACAGTATGCTTGATGAACAAGACAAAAAAAGATCCAAAGTAGACACTCGTCTTAAAACTCTATAAAGAGTTTGAACAATGAAGCACAAATTATAATCCCCAAGAAGATTTGGGAAAGAGAGTTAAAAAAAAAACAAAAGAGAACAGAGTTTTGAAATAATGGAGGAAAAGAAGAGCAACGTCACATTACATGGGATGTGGGCAAGCACATACTCGAAGAGGGTCGAAATCGCCCTTAAACTTAAGGGTATACTCTACAAGTACGTCGAAGAAGATCTAAAGAACAAGACCGAATCGCTGATTCAACTCAACCCGGTTCACAAAAAGATTCCTCTTCTTGTCCATGATGGTAAACCAGTGGCTGAATCACAAGTGATTCTTGAATACATCGATGAAACGTGGAAGAACCCTCCTCGTCTCTTCCCAGAGGATCCTTATGAAAGGGCTCAGGTCCGGTTCTGGGTCAGCTACATCAACCAACAGGTGTTTTCCCGGATCTCTCATAAGAAAATCCTATACACTGATAAGGTTATTGCAGGAATGATTGTTTCTTGTTGCAGGTGTTTGAGGTCATGGGTCGAGTTCTGTTCCAAGAGGGTGAAGCTCAGGCAAAGTCTGTAGAAGAGGCTCGAGAGAGATTCAAAGTTCTTGAAGAGGGACTCAAGAAGCATTTCCCGAACAAAATAATTAGAGAGAATGATGATGTTGGGCTTTTGGACATCATCATCATCGCTACTTTTGGAGCCCACAAAGTTCATTATGAAACAATCGGTGTAGAGATAATTGATCCAGTGAATACTCCGACATTATACAACTGGATAGAGCGCCTGCAAGAGCTGACTGTGATGAAAGAAGTCGAAGTGCCTCGTGATAGGTTGGTGACCTTTCTCCAGAAATATAGACAAGAGCATCTCCAGCGGGCTGCAAATGCGTAACGAGATCAAAATGTTGGTCTAGTGATTTAATGTCCCAGCGGATAATAGACTAAGAGTTCGAATATCGTGTGAAAGTAAAAGATAATTCCCTGAGACAGTTATTTATGAACTTATGGCAGCTACTAATGTATGATAATGAAACTAAATAAAGAATTTGTGGTATCTCCATGATTTCTATAGCCACTTGGTACACTTTGTTGTTATACTCTTGCCAGAAATAAGTTGGGAATTGGGATGATAACATTTCTAATCAAGATGCGACTTGATCATTGTAAGATCTACTTCACAGAGATTGTAACTAACTCATCACACATAACAAAAAGGGTATAGAACTCAGAAATTTCTACAGCTTCACATACCTCGTGCAGCTTCTTCACAGTGGCGAGGTGTTCCTAGATTAGGGCTTCTTTCACACTGGTGCCAACAAATTCTGATTGGATGTGAAGTTTAAAACGATTTTCGCCTGCGTTCAATTCTATATTGTAGCATCACCATAAAGGAAATAAGTCAAAGCAGAGAACGATTTTCGCCTGCGTTCAATTCTATGAGTGCTGCAACAGAACAGAAAACTGAATGCTGCATCACTCTATAGCTGTGAAAACCCTTTGTGTCTTTGTCTTGGATGAAAGCTCACTGGGGACCTAGCTACTCAGCCCAGTGGTTGAGTTACCATCTTCTCCAGAAATGGCTCAAATCAAACAAACTCAATCTGTTCTTTAAACAACCAGAGCTGAGGTAAGCCACTGCATCAGATTCATATAGCTACAACTGTGAACCCCTTTTTCTTGCGTAGCCTTTTATCTCTAAGGCCATCAAAAAGAAGTTCATAAGCATAATATGTAATACAGCTCTTCTTCAACAGATCCTCCAAGACAAGCTTAGGAGCAGCCACCTCCTTTTTGTCAACATCAAAAATGGTGTTCACAGCCTCAGGGACCAGTCCTTTCTGGACCATCCGATGGATTATACCGGCAGCCTCATAAACTTTATCCTCCACACAAAGACAGTTTATTACACGTCCAAGTGTTGTGAGCGATGGAATAAACCCATTTTCCATCATCTTCAGTAGAAACTTGTACCCCAAATGGACATTTCCCGTTTTGCAAAAACCATCAACCATAAGCCGGTATGTGTATCCATCAGGAACAAGACAACGATTAACCATCTCTTGGAAAAGCTTTTCTGCCATAGTAACATTTAACTTCTCCGTGAAAGCATGAATGATGATATTATATGTTGGCGTTGAACTTGAAACCTTGTAAATCTCTTCCATCTTCCGAAATAACGTGTATGCTCCATCCAAGTCTCCGTTTTTGCAGAACCCGTCGATCAGCGTTCCAAACGTAACCGCATCTGGATTCACACTCTTGTTTTTCATTTCTTCCAGCAACCCCAAGGCTTCATCTAGTTTTCGGTATCTGCATAGACTCTCCAAAAGTATATTAAAGGTAAATAAGTTAGGAGCACAACCTTTCTCCACCATCGTTTTGTATGTTTCCATCACATCTTCATACTTTGACGTTTTGCAGAGACCATTCAACAAAGAGTTGTAAGTGTACACGTCAGGATCAACGCCATTGTCCAACATAACATCTACGATCTCAAGTGCGTTTTCCATTTTTAATTGTGTAGAATAACCATGAATCAAAATGTTGAAAGTAAAAATATCAGGAAAGTACCCTTTGGAGATCATGACTTTAACAAGACCATCAGCATCAGAAACACATCCCATCTTGCATAATCCATTTACCAGTATGTTAAAAGTCTGTACCTCGGGAATCAAACCCTTTTCAGACATCTCACTCGCCAACTGAGCAGCCTCCAGAATCAAACCATGTTTAGACAATCCCTTGATCAGTGTGTTGTAAAGAATCACGTTAGGCTTTATTCCTTTCCCTAAAGCCTCATTAAATAAGGCTAAAGCACGGTTTGTTTCGCCGTCGTGACACAATCCCTCAATTAAGGAGCGATATGTAAACTCATCAGGCACAAACCCATTGAAAACAGCATTACCTAGAATCCTTTCTGCAAGCTGCACCATTCCACCTTTGCAATATCCAGCTATTAGTGTGTTATAGGTAAAACTATCAGCCTCAAGCCCTCCATTCACCATTTTGCCTAAGTAAACCTCTGCCTCCTGAAACTTGGAATTCTTACATAAGCCACATATTAGATTGTTATACGTGACGACATCAGGTTTTGGTCCCTGCTCTATGAGACAACCTACCATATGAACAGCAGCATCAAGCTCACCATTCTGACAAAGCCCTAGAACGAAAAAATTATAAGTAAACAGATTCGGTAAAACGCCTCTTTTGATAACTTTGTCCAGTAGCTTTTCACACTCCTTGACATCTCCTTTCTTGCAAAGAACATGTAGAAGCTTGTTAAACGTACTAAGGCAAAGAGAAACACCCGATCCAAGCATCTTCCCAAACAACTCATACGCCTCTGCTTTAAAATTCTCCTGGTAAAACCCACCAACCACCGTACAATAGGCAACCACATTCATCTCACAGCCTTGAGAAGACATATTGTTAAGAAGCCTCAAAGCAGCGTGAGGCCGACTCGTCTTGCAAAACGACTTCATCCTAATAGTAAACGAGTACACATCAGGCGTGATTCCCATGTCCCGCATCCTCATATACACCTTGTGAGCTTGATCAAAGTATCCACTATCGACCAATATACTCATAATAGCATTATAAGAGAAAACCGTGGGCTCACAATCATAAAAATCCATCCTTTCAAACACATTTACAGCTTCTTCAACTTTCCCTTTCCTACCATAGTTCTTCATCGCCCCAACATAAACCCCTTCAAGCATATGGTTGCCAACATTCTGCCGCATATCCACCAAAACCTGTTCCATGGCCTCGAATTTTCCATGAAGGCCAAGCTTTTCAATCACGCTGCGGTAAGTAGATAAAGTGTGCTTGAAACCGTCCTCTTTTTTCATCGAATTGAACATTTCTAACGCTTTCATAGCATCCCTCTGACATTTTATAACCGCGGTTACATGTCTCGGAAGCAGAGAAGGACCCATTAGGAGAATCGCAACCTAACGAAAATACTTGAAATCCCTAAAATCCGGAAACCTTCATATACGATTTCGTTTCGGACTTCCTCCAAAAGAAAAGAGAAGAAGTTTATTATATATGGAAGGGACCTAGAAAAATCTGAGGAGGAACAAAAAAGTTGAATAGAGTAAGAAATCGAAAAGCCAGATTCTTTATCAACTCGAACGGAAGAAATCAATTACAGATACTCGAAGAGACAAGAGGACGTAGAAGAAGCGCATGGAAGAAACTATTTGTAAATGATTTATGTCTTCAGTAAACAGAAAGTTGATATGGCCGAGTTGGTCTAAGGCGCCAGATTAAGGTTCTGGTCCGAAAGGGCGTGGGTTCAAATCCCACTGTCAACATTATTTTTATCGCCAAATGTTTTTAGTTGATATTTTCTCAAATTGTGTATTTGCTAGTGGTCCTGAAGTCAATTATACGATACAAAAAGGGAAAACATAAATGACTTTAATCCCCTATATTATTAAAAATCAACTATTTTAATGGATTGCTTCAAAAAGCATCTAAAGGAAATTTTCCAAAGTACCCAAGGTTAGTTACTAATTGACTATTATATCCTTCTTTGCGTAGCCTGGCGCAATCTAATTGGTCCACATAAACCCCTCAAAACCCTAAGTCCTTTGCCCACACTCGCACTTCACCAGCATAAACATCATCAGGAACTAGGGTTTTAGCAGCAAGTGAGAAACGAGGAGGAGGAGCCAAATCCTTTCTCTTTCTTTTGAATTAGGGTTTCTTTCGAGGTGAAAAGGGAGTCAATTGAAAATGGTTGCGGACAAGAGCAAGAAGTCGAAAATTGAAGAGAAAGTCGAAGAGGAAAACGTGGAGCAAATCGACGGCGAGCTTGTTCTCTCAATTGAGAAGCTTCAGGAGATTCAAGACGACCTCGAGAAGGTGAAAAAAATCCTCTTTTTTTTCATTTCGTCGCTTGTTTGCTCTGATTCTCCGGATTTTCCCTTTCTTTACCGGTGTTCTTGTGCTCTGTATCCTGGTTAAGTTGAATGGATTCCAATTCTGATTTCTCTTTTACAGCTTGTACTGTGTTTTTCTGTAGCTGGGTTCGAATGAATGATGATGTTTCTGTTGCTGGCTATGCATTGTGTTAATATATGGCTTTCTTGAATTTCACATGAAAGTTGGTCGTTTTTGTTTCTTACTTCTACAGTGATAATAGAGTACTGGTACAATGCAATTTGTAATCATATTATGAGATTTCTGCATATTTAAGCCATTCATGTGGTAGCTCGGTGCAATTAGCTTCTCCAAGTTCTGTTATCACTAATTGAGAAGTCAAAGCTCAAGCAAATTCATATAATCAAGTCTTTAATTACAGTTAGATTTGGCATTAACTATATAAAACGTTTGTTTTATTTTTTCTCCTCACTGGTATGTTATGTTGGTTCTAGATTAACGAAAAGGCAAGCGATGAGGTCTTGGAAGTGGAGCAGAAATATAACGAGATACGAAAACCTGTCTATGACAAGCGTAACGAAGTTATCAAATCGATTCCAGACTTTTGGATAACTGCTGTAAGTAATATTCTCTAGTTATTTTCAATCACTGTTTAAACCATCTTCTTCTAATTGACTTTCCACTTTATTTGCAGTTTTTGAGTCATCCTGCACTAGGTGAACTCTTGACAGAAGAAGACCAAAAGGTTTGAGTTATCCTTCGTCATGCTTTCAAGTTTATAGCGTAGATTTCTTTTGATGGATCCAGTTTCTCACTGTTTGCAGCTATACTATCCTTATACATATAGATAACTATCCCATTGGACTTTCATATTTTCTGTACAGTTACATCTCTTTTACCTCTTGATTTGATTTCTCTGCTTTTACAGATTTTTAAGTACTTGAGCTCTCTGGATGTGGAGGATGCAAAAGACGTGAAATCTGGATACTCGATAACTTTTGTAAGTTTCTTTATCCAGCTCATTTTGTTTCTTCCCCTATTGATCTAAAAAGATCAGGTGTGATTACTTGGTATTGTTAATTTACTTGTTACTGGGCATCAATCACAGCACTTCAATCCCAACCCATTTTTTGAGGACGCGAAACTTACCAAGACGTTTACCTTCCTCGAAGAAGGAACAACGAAAATCACAGCAACTCCTATCAAATGGAAGGAGGGCAAGGTAAATACATCTTTTTACTTGTGGAACATAATAAGTGTCTTACTTTATTTGTCTTTCTTTGGGATTATTCTTATTGATTGATTATTGATGTTTCTCAATTATGAAGGGCTTGCCAAATGGAGTGAACCATGATGATAAGAAAGGAAACAAACGTGCATTAGCAGAAGAGAGGTATTGTTCTTGAGCCCAATAAGTGATTTTTGCAATCGCCATAGTCTTGAGGCGAAATACTTGTGGTCATCGTTGTATGATAATACAAACTTATAAAGTATTTCTTATTAGTAATTGGGTACGATTAACGCCTTTCCACTCTATTTTCTCTTCAGCTTCTTTACTTGGTTTACTGATGCTCAGCATAAGGAAGATGCTGGGGATGAGATTCATGATGAGGTACATGCTCCTCTACTTTCTGACCTGTTATAAGTTAAACACCATGTTTAATTGTTTATTGTCTGCTCAATTTGAACTCGGAAATCTCCTATTGAAGCAGGTTGCTGATATTATCAAGGAAGATTTGTGGTCCAACCCTCTCACCTACTTCAACAATGTAAACTATTTATCATTTCACTTTCAATCCTATATTTTATCCTCTTTTCTGTAGAAGAAAAAAAGTTGCTCAAAGATTTTGTTGATGTACTATGTAGGAGGCTGATGAAGAGGATTTTGATGGAGATGATGATGGCGACGAAGAGGTAAAACATCTCATTGCTCTTGAAATACATTTATTGGTTTAGTGTTATGAGTCACATGGTTTATTCCTATGCTCTATCTTTTAATCTTCTGAAATATCTTTGAAAACCATAATCTCTTCAGGGAAAAGAAGAAGACTCTGAAGAAGACGAAGATGAAGAAGAGGAAGATGGCGAGGAATGATGGGAGCCCAAGATAACGCATTGCCGGCTTGCTTCTATAACAGATGTGTAAAGTGTGTGTTATGAGGTTTTCAATTTTAGCAATGATGAGACGCAGCTTTCTACTTTGGAATATTTAGTTTATTTACCTTAATAGCTACATTTTGTTTGTATGAACCATTTCGGCCATGTCCCAAATCTTGCCATAGCTACATCTCTTTTTCTCAATGAGAATCTCTTCTATCTTATGTCAGATTAATTTAATCTATGTCAGTGTAATTAATTTAATCTATGTCAGTGTAAAGTTTAAGGTACAACTCTTGTGGCAGCCTGGACGAAGCTGGAGCCTGCAATTAATGGAGTCTTGAGGTAACAAACTAATCCAGGATTCTCGGTCATGTCGATTTGTTCCCGAGGTGTAGAGGAAGTCCATGAGAAGCAATGCAGCAAATTACGCCTTTTCTTGCACGGTTGGTCATCTGATCATCTCTGTCATTGTCACTGGACAGTAATGGCGGTTGTGTCAGCACCTGCGGTTAACATGTTCCAAACCAGTCCCATCACCGTCTCCTCGCTCAGCTCATTCTTCTTTTTCAACTCTTCACAGTCTCTGAACAAAACACTTTTGCTCTTCTGCTCTTCTGCTCTTCCTCCATTATAGCTCGTCTAAACCAATTTCTTCTCTGAGCCATATGCTTCATGAACACATTGTCGATAGTGAACCACGAGGAAACCTTTTAACCCAAATGGCGCAGCCGCCGACTTAAATTGTTTTCCTTCTTTTGGTTCAAACATTTTCCCGATCACTAATCTTCAAACAATGTTCAAAGTAACCGAACCTAGATTCTTCCTCAACACCACCGGTTTCTGATCATCGCTCATTAAGTCTATGAAAATCGACCTAACCATTGATCTTGCTTCCATCTCTCTCATATCAATGCTTTTCAGAGAAAAAAAAACAGCTCGAGTATGCAGAGTTTTTTTCAGTTTCACATAGTGTGGACCGTAATCGGACCAAGATCACTACCGTTCTGAGTCATCCTTGCGGTTCTGAGTCGGTTACACAACTGGTAGTCTTTTTCTCTCAACACTTGTCTGGCTAAGCACACTGAATAGTAACCAAATAAAGGAATTAATATCTTAAAAATAATAAATATTCAACTTTAAGTTAAGTATGAAAGGTGACAACACAAGAAAAAAAAAAAAAGTTTATTTCTAATATGTACATAAAATATATTCTTACCAAATTATATTGTTTTCCTTTTTGTTATTTGACAAATTTAATAAGGAATACTTTTGTCTATAAATTTCTCATAAAAGAAAGAATGAAGAGAAATTATGTGTTGTTCTAATTATAATTTATATTGTAAAAGTTGGTCCACTAGTTAAATGACACTTTATACGGCCAACTTTTAAGCAAAAAGATAACCACAACAAGTTATATTCTAATAACAAAAAAAATATAAGAAAATTTGCAATAAATTTGATATGAAGACCATTTAGAACGATCGAAGATGGTGAGAGATAGATTTACGACCACCCAAACTTTTGGTATCATACATAAAACCATGAAAACTTGTATCAATATATTGATCGTCATGTTTTCCATGTTTCAATAAATAATTGACATTTTTCCACCATCATCTCGTCTCTAAACCACATTAAGATAAGAAAAAAAGACATCATCACTAAGAACATTGAAACGTCAAAAAATTTAGTAACCTCACTACAACAATTTAATTGTAGTTAGGGTATACAAAAATCCGAAAAGAAAATTCATTATTAAGAAAAAACAACAACAATAAAGTAACGTAGTTTCAATGGAATTTTTTTTTTTTGTTTAAGTGTAGTAGACACATGAGCCATAACTTGGGTCGACAAAAACAAAACAACCGCTACCGTTGAACTTACAAGCGTCTTCGATACGACCATGACTCTGGTAATAAGCGTTCATGACAAAGGAGGCATGGTCTACTAAAGTATTAGGGTAAAAGCAATTTCCACCGGGTTGGATCGGTGTACAATCGACGTTGTTGCTGCAAGCGTAGTCAATGTTGGTTTGTAACTGTTCATCTGTCGACGGCATTGCCATGCACCATTGTCTGCAGCTCACGAGGGGGAGTTGATGGATCGCGACGGTTGATAGGATTAGGAGGAGCGTCAAAAACTGCGACATTATTGGATGTGAAAAAAACAAAAGAAATCTAAGTTTTGAGTTTTCTCATGCAAGTACTAGCTAGTATATATATATATATAATCAGAGGCGGATCTATCTAGTAAGGAAAGTGTGGGTGCACTTGCCTCCGTTAATTTATTAAACTTTGTTGTTTTGTTAAGTAAATCTCGAACTATTGAAGAAATTCCATGCAAAATTTTTTTCCCCTCATTAGTTTCATTGTCCGATTCCAAATTGCCTCTTTTCATTTAAGTTTCTTTTCATCAAGTTCCTATTTTCCTTTTCTTTTAAATATTTGTTTCCTTTTTTTGTTTCCATAAATATAATTCTTGGGATGTCACGGCAATGCTTATCATGAGACTCAGCTTTCTCCATGGAAAAACTTACACTACAAGAAATCAGGCCTATTCCGA
>PKMM01041186.1:0-15492 GCA_002933915.1 Eutrema heterophyllum
TCATCGACCGACTGTGCGCGATTCCACAACTTCTCATGCTCAAGTCAGTATTTTTTTGGCTCTCTGTTCGTCCCAAAGATCATTTCTTTGTTTTTGGTTTTTGAAATTTTTCTTTATACTGAAGGAGAAAAAAAAGTAGCTTTCATGGAGTCTCTGCTCTCTAGTACTTCTCTTCTCTCCGCTGGTAACTCCTTCTTCAAATCTCGTCTAGATCTATTTCCTTTTCTGGTTTTATTTTTCCTTTTCGTGGTTTTGTTTTGTGATTCAGTTCCATACAAAAGTTCGATTTTTTTTTTTTTGCAAAGAAAAAGGTTAATTTTTTTTTATGCATTGTGTATTTGATCGAAGTAGGTCGATCACATAGGTTTCTTTTTTATATGGAGAAGCTTAATCTGAATTTTGTTTCTCATGCATGCAATTTATCAGCTGGTGGACTTTGCTGGAGGAAGCAGAATCTAAAGCTCCAATCTTTATCAGGTGCGTTTAGGGTTTATTGGGTTTTTGAAATTTCAAAACTCAATCCGCTTAATTTCATACTGTCCTAAGCAGTTTCATTACAGAATCTGGTTAATCTGCTTCTTAATTTCTTATATTCGATTCACATTTTCTAATCGGTGTTTACGAGACAATGGAATTAGTTCAAGTTTTTGCTGATTTGATAATCTTTCCATTGAATGTATCTGATGTTCCGGAAAGAAAGAAAGAAAAGAAAAAATGGTATCTGATGGTGTTTACCTCTTATACCCAATTTGCAGAAATCCGAGTCCTGCGTTGTAATTCGAGTAAAGTGCTCGCAAAACCGAAGTTTAGGAACAATCTTGTTAGGCTTGATGGTCAAGAATCTTCATTGTTGTTGTATTCGAGACATAAATCGAGATTTCGGGTAAATGCCACTGCGGGTCAGCCCGAGGCTTTCGACTCGAAGAGCAAACGGAACTCTTTTAGAGACTCGTTAGATGCGTTCTACAGGTTTTCCAGGCCTCATACGGTTATCGGCACAGTTAAGTTTTTCTTTTAGCCGAGATCTTTCGGGTGCAACAAGAAGATAACATTAGCTCTGTGATTGGTTTTTGTTTTGCAGGTGCTTAGCATTTTATCTGTATCTTCCTTAGCAGTAGAGAAGATTTCCGACATATCACCATTACTATTCACGGGCATCTTGGAGGTAATATGATATATGATTGAACGAAATTATATGCACGCATTCGCTATTTCTTTACTCTGTTTGAACAATTTGGGTTTTGTTCTCAGGCTGTTGTTGCAGCCCTCATGATGAACATATACATAGTCGGGCTAAATCAGTTGTCTGATGTTGAAATAGATAAGGTAACATGTGTGTTTGCTCTTCATATGACTCATAAAACTGATGAGATCGAAGCTTCACTGTTTCTTAGATCATACTCTCTGTGGATTTTTGCAGGTTAACAAGCCATATCTTCCATTAGCGTCTGGGGAATATTCTGTTAAAACCGGCATTGCGATAGTAGCTTCCTTCTCCATCATGGTATGATGCCGTTTTCACAAACTTCTATCCTTTAGAAGTTTATATATATAGATAGATATTTTCAATCTGTTAAAAACGTTGTAGAGTTTCTGGCTTGGGTGGATTGTTGGTTCATGGCCATTATTCTGGGCTCTTTTTGTGAGTTTCATGCTCGGTACTGCATATTCTATCAATGTAAGTACGCTCGTCACCACTAGGATTTGGCTCAAATCAAAATTCTCAGGTCTAGTTTTGGGTTGATGAGTGCTTACTAACTTTTTTCCTACTACAAACAGTTGCCACTTTTACGGTGGAAAAGATTTGCATTGGTTGCAGCAATGTGTATCCTCGCTGTCCGCGCTATTATTGTTCAAATCGCCTTTTATCTACATATTCAGGTACTTACCATTTTCCTGATCTTTTGAATTTTTCCATCAACATCACTTTTATGTTACTAAAGCTGTGAACTTTCTCGCAGACCCATGTGTTTGGAAGACCAGTCATGTTCACGAGGCCTCTTATTTTCGCCACTGCGTTTATGAGCTTCTTCTCTGTCGTTATCGCATTGTTCAAGGTAAACAAAGATGGAGAAAGTAACTGTGTGTATACTCAAAGTAGAGCAGTTTACTCTTTGTATGGATGAGAAGTTTTCTATATTGATTTGATGTAGGATATACCTGATATTGAAGGGGATAAGATCTTCGGAATCCGATCATTCTCTGTAACTCTGGGTCAGAAACGGGTAAATTTCGAAACTAAAGAATTTGTTTGACTCTAGTGTTGAATTAAGATTAAAGACAAAAGAACTACTTGTTTTCTTGCAAAATGCAGGTGTTTTGGACATGTATTTCACTACTTCAAATGGCTTACGCTGTTGCGATTCTGGTTGGAGCCACGTCTCGTTTCACATGGAGCAAAGTCGTCTCGGTAACAATCATTCTCTACCCATCAAACTGCGCTAATTCATCGTTTAAATGATAAAGGTTTTCGTTTTTTTCCGTTTCGTTCCTGTTAATTTTTAGGTTGTGGGTCATGTCATTCTCGCAACAACCTTGTGGAGTCGAGCTAAGTCCGTTGATCTGAGTAGCAAAACCGAAATAACTTCATGTTATATGTTCATTTGGAAGGTTAGATTGGCTATAAACCGAGTCTTTACCGCATTTTTTCTTCTCTCCATTTCGGATTTAAAAGAGTCTTTCAAGTTCATCATATCACCATTTACTGATAATTTCTACATTTCTGTCATCAGCTGTTTTATGCAGAGTACTTGCTGTTACCTTTTTTGAAATGACATTAGAAGAAGAAGAAGAAGAAGAAGAAGAAGAAGAAGTCATCACTATGCTTCTGTTTTTATTCAGACAAGTTCATGAAATTAGGTAGAGATTAGGGTTTTATCCTCAAACATCAATAAACTGCAAAGTATTTCTCTAAGACGAGCATTTCTGTTGGCAATAAAAAAAAAGGATTCCTTTCTTGCACACCAAGAAAACAACCCTTGTTTTGCTTCTAGACTAGCATGTTGTCAATGCTTCAATTTTTTAATGGGCCTAATGGCCCAGCAACATATAACAACTCGGACCCCTTCGTTCCATGACGAGACAACAAAAAAATTTGACCCGTGGTGGGTCGGCCCATTAGGTCTGCGGGTGACATATAGGTAGTCCAAGCTTGCTCTGTGAATGTTCGCAGTTTTGGCGACTTGGTCCATGGCTTTCAATTAGTTATTTTAATTAACTCATAGAAATAATTTGTTTCATAAATTATAGTTTGTTAACTATATAATTGTATCTCTGTTTCTAATAAAAATAGATAGTTCACAGGCTGCAGACAAAATTTGTTAGACCCGCAATCTATATGTTGGCTGATTCGCCAAAAGAGTTTCTTAACGGCTCTAAAATTTTAGGTTCATATTCATTTACGCCTGAATTCAAACGGATATTTGACCCGAATTCGTTTGTTTTGTTAAACTCGAATTCGGGTTTGTTTTGTTAAAACCCGCATTCAAAAGAAAATTTGACCCATATACAATTCTTGTAACACATGTGGTATGTTGTGTTGGCGTAAATGACCGTTTTTCAAACTAATTATGTCCTTAAACCGATCATTTGAACTAATTACATGTGGTTGCTTATTAATGATGCGAAATTGAAGGTGCCAAACTCAACAAAACATTTCCTATGTACCAACAATTCAAAATAACTAGTAAAATAGATTTCAGATTATGTCCAAAAAAATATAGATTTCAGATTCAAACTAGTTATACCATGAATAGTTAATAAAGTTTTAATTTCGAATTATGGGATGGGAGAAAAAATGCACTTGAAGTGCGGAAACAAAGGATAAGAAGAAAGCTAGTCCATTGAAAGTTGGAGCAAATGGACAAAAGAATGTTATGATTATTCCTCTCTCACATAAAACCTTTCAAAGAATATATACGATTTGTGAAAGAACTTTCATCATGATCAAAATAAATAAATAAAATAATTGTTTAATGTAAAATAAAAAAAAACAAGAAACTCACCAATAATTCAGCAAAAGTTTTGAAAGTGAGAAGTGGGCACAAAAGTGTACATCTTTGGTTACAATCAAAGAATCCAACACAAACTCAAAGTTTTCAAGATGCTCCATATAGCATATAACCTCCTTTTTTTTAAGAGCCAATAATTTATTATATGATAATCAAACATATTATTCCATTTGCTTTTGCTTACAGTTTTTTTTTCTTCTCCTTTTGGGTCCATTCATTGACACAAAAAATTTCTTTGAAGCTCCAACATACAATGAGGCTAAGGTCTAAAGTAATAAACTTTCTTAGCAGCCGAGAAACTTCAATCTATTCCAATCTCAAAAATTTGTTCTAAGCATCAAAGTCACTGTTTTTGATAATTTCTTTGCTAAAAGTTTGAAATAATCTTTCTCTCTAAAAGCTGGTTTAGGTGGTCGCTACACATCCTAACATTTTTACTTATAAGAAAAATAAATTGATTATTTTAGGTCAATTAAACAAACATAGACTATTTTGAGTAATTATACGGTTCTATGACCAACTCAAATTATACGTTACAATTTGAGGGATCTGCAGACGTTATGTGGAATCTGCAGTAGCCAATAAAAATATATCAAATGAAAATTGATTTATATTTACGACCAATATAACGATAACCACTAGCTAGATTACAATTAACAGGTTTAGATTTAATGTGTTTTGCAACCTTTATTAGTTTTGGCTAAACTATAATAGGTTTCATACTAAATTTCACAAAACTGCACATAAAAAATATCTCCACTAACCAATTTCAGTTTTGCAAGTTAGGATATTGTATTGACTAAACTTTTTAAATTATTATTAACACAACCCACGTACGTGAGCCAGATAACAAATATGATAAATAAGCAAGAGAGGAAAATTTCAGAGAAATTAGTTTAGAACAAACAAAAATTAGAAGTAGTCTTTACCGTCCTAGAATGTCACCTAAAGACATAAAGGTTGGCAACAACCGTTTCGTTACTCAGCAAAACTAAAAAGAAAACATAAAATGTATATATGTGTTTACCGTCCTAGAATGTGTTAACAAAAAAATTAGAAGTAGTCTTTACCGTCCTAGAATGTCACCTAAATTTAATGGTTTATTAACACTTTCACAAATGTATATGTGTGCCAAGAGACACGTCTTAAGAGTTTATGAAGTTGCTTTTGATTTTATTTTATTGTACATCATTGTCATTTTCATGAGCTTTAAATTAAACTAGTTATTGATGCGCGAAATTTTGTGTTGTGTTTATTAACATTGTTAAAAGAAAATTCGATGATATCAAATTTTTTCATTAAATTTTGTATTTTAAAAAGTAAAAAAATAATCAAATTTTAATATTTATAGTATTTAATAGTTTTTATATCTACTTGATGTAATTATATATATACAATATTTAGAAAACAATTACATAATATATTTATTAATCAAAACTTTTAAATCAAATTTGGTTTGTAAATATCTGAATATTTATGTAGGTTTATGATTTTTGAATATCCATAATCACATACTCAATTCCGGATAGTTACATTAGCGTCAAGTCATTTTCACAAAAGCATCTTGCAGTTAGTCAAATCATTTGGGAATATCTCAATTTTCTGATGTGTTTTGAAATCTCTCTCTCTCTCTCTCTCTCTTTTTTTTTCAAAGATTAGGTTGAACATATTAACATTTTTGGATACCACAATTTGCTTCGCATAATATATATGCATTTTTGCATACCTATTAAAAATTCAGAATTGTCATTCTAGCTTCTGGAAGCTCCCGCGAGTATTACTTACCCTTTAACATGCATTTACTTTTATAATTTAATATTTTAATCTTCTTAAATTTTATTTCCTTTCTTATATTTTAGTTTTTAACTGTTTTGAAACGGATATATTCGTGGATATTAACGAACTCGGATCCGAGAATTTGTTTCTTGGATTTGGTAAAACCGGATCCAAATACAATTATCCTAAAATTTTATGGTATGCTATCCATATCTACATAATCATTTAAATAAAGTACGCCATTTTTAATAATAATGAAGAAATGCATCAATATATATATATATAAGTGATGCGTTCGGATTGTTCTCCGATAATCTAAGGTTTTAAATTTATAAACCTAAGAAGTTCTGCAAGGGCACATGTGCGATTGTAGTACTTTAGGTATTGATCCACAAGGAGAGAAGCTGTTCTATGAGAACTTCGACAAAGTGTAGTAAATAAACCTATAACGAATATAAGTTTTTATAGGGGTTTTTGTCACAAGAATTGTAAAGAACGAAAAACGGAAAATTTCTACTAATCCTAAACTAAGAAAATCGATGGCTATCCTAAATTAAGAGAATCAAATTGCTAAACTAATACTAAGAAAACGGTTTGTAACTATGCTAAAACGTTGCTGGGTCGAGAGGGATATCTCGGGGTAAGCTCGATTCAATCACACGGCCCCTAGCTATTTTAGTAACCGGTGTTTCTAGATTTCAACTCCACGAACTGAACTGAAATAATGGCGTAGTCTACTTTCGTACAACCTAAGCATCAATGATCTATACACTCGACCAGTAGCTTTCGTCTTTGGCCGCGCGGAAGATCGTGATGAGCCTACTGGTTCATATGTTCACGGCACTCCGTAAGTATACTTTCGAAATCTTACGACGTGCACGCTCTTATGGATGAACTTTTCGGATGTTTAGATTCAGCACTCTCATGGTTCTAAACACCTAGAATCAGCTTCTAGTTCATGACGCTAGATTCATGCATTAACAACGATCCATAAGAAAGAGCTCTAGAAATCGGCTAGGGTTTTACCAAGTGAAATCCTTATCGAACATAGAATTCCCCTTTGATAATCTCTTTAAACCCAACAATAAAACTACTCACACATAGATGAGATGAAAATCATAATTAAATAAATTGCTTCACTAGTTATCGAACAAAAGTAAAGTGCAAAAGTAAGAACGAAAATTAAACTACAACTAGAACACAAAGTAAGCATAAAGTAAAGTGAATTAAAGTGCAAGAGATTGGTGAAGGAGCCTCTCGAATTTAAGAACGATGTCCGGAGAGAACTTCTTCACCAATCCCAAAAGTAAGAACAAAAGACTTGCAAAACCTAATGAGTCACAAAAATGATTTATAAACTCTCTCTCTCTCGAAAATGAGTCTGTAAACTGGTATTTATAGGTCTTCATCTCTTGCTTAAGGCCTTTAGGGTTTGGTGATAAAAGACGGTTTTGGCCTCGGGTGAAGAAAAACGTCGCTTTGGATGAACTGGGCGTAGCTGCGGGTCGAGCCATCCTGGCCGCGGCGAACTGATGCTTGGCCGCGGGTCGAGCTCCTCCTGCCGCGGTGGGCTCCTCTTTGAGGCAGCTTCAACTGCCTTCAGTGCTTCGGGTATATTTAAGGATCCAACCGTTGGATCGTCTCCAATCCAATTGCATTTGAAAGCTAGTTGTATCTAATTTGTTGTGTCCAAATTTGGTGATGATCAGACGGTGAGAAGAGCTTCTTTGATGGCAAGACTTCTGACGGTCCGAGTTTATCCAAAAACGTATTTTTGTTCTGAAATGCACTCTTTTATCCCGAGTTACCTGAAATATCTTTCAAAACACTAAAACATGGAAATCATTGAAAACGGAGTTAAAACACTTGCAAAAAGATATGAAAGTAATCCATAAAAATGGTCAAAAACCGATGTTATCAATAAGCTATCATTTATAAAGAAATGTCTTGTCAAATTCTTGTTAAAATCAATGAATGATAATTAAAGTATAATAACACAAGTATTAATAAAGAAATGTCTTTTCAAATTCCTGTTATAATCATTCAATAATTACCATGAGAATCTATATATAAAGGAGAATTTGCTCTCTTCTTCAGCTGCCACCTCATCAACTCCTATTCTAAATTTTGACAACTCAGCACTCACTTCTTCTCTTCCAAAACTATGGACCTTGCCCAATTTCATTTCAATCAACATTTCAAAATGGGCCAATAATGACCCAATAATAAACTACAAATATAAATAAAAAAAAAATTATATTCTTTAGAGGCGTGATCTACTAAAGAAAGGACTACGTTTCAATGTCGGAGATGGTTCTATAATTAGTGCTTGGATAGACCCATGGTTACCAACCAATCCTCCACGAGCACCACAGCCAAAAGACTCGAATGTGCTACATTGTTTGGTGAGAGATTGGTTCAATGAATACCGTACATGATGGGATGAAATAAAAATCAGAGATCTGGTAACGGAGGAAGATGCAAATTTGATTTTATCTATGCGTGTTCATCCAAGAGGTGCTACAGATCTGTTAGGATGGCACTACAACAAATCAGGAATCTACTATGTCAAATCAGCCTACTGACTAGCTACTCATCTTCCAGATCGACAACAAACCACTCCACCCCCCCACCCCCCCCCAAATATTATTATCAAGAACAAGATTTGGAAATTGCAAACAGCTTCAGAGATTAAACATTTCTTTTGGAAATTGATTTCCAATGCTTTTCCAATTGGAGATAATCTAAAGAGAAGACATATTACACGACAATCTATCTGCCTGAGATGTCAGAATGCAGAGGAATCAGCTAATCATTTGTTTTTTGAATGCCACTACGCTCAACAAGTTTGGAAAGCTTCAGGTTATCCCAACAGGATCGTTCTGAATATTGGTCCCTCTTTAGATGATAAGCTTGATGCAGTGTTCTCTAGAGATGCGTGTATGCCCTCCAAGGTTCATCAACTTGGTTTATGGATCCTTTGGAGAATCTGGAAGAGTCGTAACATTCATTGGAGAATAACATTAATGTTGGCTGAAACTGACGCAAAAGAGTGGTTAGATTCACATGAATATGTCGAGAATAGAGCCAAAAGATATCAGCACGCAACTACACCACGATCTACTTCACAACGACAATACTGGCAGCGTCCACCACAAGGGTGGACTATGTGTAATTATGATGGTTCCTTTATTACAACAAGACAAACCACAATGATATATGGGTGTTTTTAGGAGCAGGACAAGCAGAAAGTAAGACAGCCAATACTGCTTTGGAGAGTGAATTCCAAGCTCTACTAATGGCGATGGAAAATTGATTGGGCCAAGGGCTATAAAAAGGTGATATTTGAAGGAGATTGCAAAAGCGTGGTGAGTCTCTTGCAAAAGGAAACTCTCAATTTCAGTATTTTCAATTGGATAAAAGAAGTTTGGGAATGGAGCAAAAAGTTTGAAGAAATCAAATTTGTTTGGACAAGAAGGGAAAACAACAATCCTGCAGATATACTTGCAAAAGCTTCGATCCCCTCTGATGCTCTATTTGCTTTCTAAAGTAGCAAAGAACTTGGAGATTTAAAGAATGACTTATCTTTATTAAGTTTAGAAAATATCTCAAAACTAAACTCTCAATCTCTCAATTCACGATATCAATATCACACACCGATATTTGATATTTATAGGAAACCTCAACTTAGGTATTTCCTTTTCTCTTAATCCTAAACACAATATAAATCAACATATTCCTATGACTAATAGAATTAAGACTTGGGCTTCGGTTTAGTCCTTTAGCCTACTCGTCAAAGGGCTTTCTTGGGCCTTAAGCAATTGAAGCTTACCCAACAATGTCCCCCTTAAGCTTCAACTTCGACCTAGACATGTCTTGAACTCCAATCAAGCTTCTCATCTCGTCAAACTTGATCCGCGCCAATGCCTTTGTCAAAATATCCGCCTTTTGCTCGGTTCCCGGAATGTGCTCCACGTCAACAAGATCCCTTTCGATGCATTCCCTTATAAAATGGTAACGTTTATGAATGTGTTTACTCTTACCATGAAAAACTGGGTTTTTTGTGAGAGCTATCGCTGACTTGTTGTCGATCTTGATAACTATCTTCTCCAACTTCCAGCCCGTTATCTCGCTTAGAAGGTCTTGGAGCCATATAGCTTGACGAGCCGCTTCCGTTGCTGCCATGAACTCGGCTTCACACGATGAAAGCGCTACTGTCCCCTGTTTTTGAGAACACCAAGTAATTGGTGAGTCGCCAAAATAAAACACGTGACCGGTAGTGCTCCTCCCATCGTCTTGATCTATGTTGTGACTTGAGTCACTATATCCGACTATCTTGCATGAAGTCCCACGCTTGAACTTCAGACCATAGGTGAGTGTACCTTTGAGATATCGTAGTATTTGCTTCATTATTTCACCATGTGACTTACGTGGGCTTTGCATATAACGGCTTGCAACTCCTACCGCGAATGCTAGGTCCGGTCTAGTGTGAAGTAAATACCGTAAACATCCAACGTTTCGCCTATAAGGTGTCGGATCGATCTCAGCCTCCTCTTGAGCCTTAGATACTTTCAGTCCAAATTCCATAGGAATTTTCGTTGGATTACACTCATCCAATCCGGCCTCTTTCAAGATCCTACGCGTATAGGCCTCTTGTTTAATCTCGATGCCATCTTCTCCTTGATGAACCTCAATCCCGATATAATATGTGAGTCTCCCTAGATCAGACATCTCAAATTTAGATGCCATTCCCCTCTTGAAATCCTTTATACCGCTGAGAGTATTGCCGGTTACAAATAAATCGTCAACATAAATGGCGATAATCAATAACGTTTCTCCTTCTTCCTTGCGGTATACGGAATTTTCCTTGGAGCATCTTGAGAATTTTAATCCCTTAAGGATCTGATCTAGCTTTATATTCCACGCACGAGGAGCTTGTTTCAATCCATACAAGGCTTTTGAAAGTTTAAAAACCTTATTTTCTTGCCCTTTAACTTCAAAACCTTCGGGTTGATCCACATAGACGTCTTCTTTTAAATCTCCATGTAAAAATGCCGTTTTTACGTCTAAGTGATGAATCTCCCAACCAAGTTCAGCCGCTACACCAACTAGTAGCCTAATGGTTTCGAGTCTAGCAAACGGTGCAAAAACCTCCTCAAAATCTATGCCGGATTCTTGTACGTAACCTTTAGCTACAAGCCGCGCCTTGTATTTGTTAATCGTACCATCATCATTTTTCTTTATTTTAAAAATCCACTTGAGACCTATGACCTTCACGCCACTTGGTCTATCAGCCAAAAACCATGTCTTGTTTTTGTTGATCGAATCAATCTCCTCCTTGCAAGCTTGTCTCCACTTTAGCGACCCCTTTGCCTCTTTGTAGTTACTCGGTTCATCATCAATCGAGAGTAGTAATCTTTCAACCTCGTCAGCCACATGATATAGATAGTAATCATTAAGGTGTTGAGGTCGACTTACTTGGCGAGATGATTGTCTCAAAGGCTGAGCTTCTTGGGCTGTAACTTCTTCGGTTTCAGACTCGCCATCGGTGGCGTTTTCTTGCTCTTGCTCGCCGATATGGCCATTGTCATCATTCAGTCCAGTTTGATCTTGATTATTGATCATCACAGACCCCTCACCAGCATCTTCAATCAGTCCCCATCTCATCTCAAACATACCCGGTTCCCTACTCGATCCGTTGGTATCTTCATTCCATCGCCAACTCATCTTCTCATCAAACACTGCATCGCGGCTTATAATCACTTTTCGGGCTGAGGGATTATAAAGCCTATATGCCTTGGTTCCAGGCTCGACTCCAAGGTGTACCAAGGTCTGTGATCGATCGTCTAGCTTCTTGAGTTGGTGAGAATCGATTTTTGCATATGCCACGCAACCGAAAACTTTTAAGTGCCCTAGGTGCGGTTTCTTCTCTCGCAAGCTTTCATAAGGAGTCTTGTTTTCGAGTGCTCTTGTTGGTACCCTATTAATGATATAAGTGGAGTGTCTTACAGCTTCTCCCCACAAGTAATTAGGTACCTTCATTGCCTTGAGGATACTCCTTGTCATCTCCATCAAAGTCTTATTCCTTCTTTCCACCACACCGTTTTGTTGTGGAGTGTACGGTGCGGTTAAATGCCTTTTAATCCCATTTTCTTCACAAAACGAGTTAAACTCTCTTGACATGAATTCTCCACCTCTATCAGTCCTTAGAGTCATTATTTGTTTCCCAAGTTCCTTCTCCACTAGTCCTTTGTACGATTTAAAGCTCCCAAACGCCTCACTCTTCTCCTTTATCAAGATCGTCCACATGTATCTTGAAAAATCGTCAATGATCACAAAAATATATTTGTTCTCAGCCAATGTTGGAGGCGTGATGGGGCCACACAAATCGGCGTGTAGGAGTTCTAGAGGTTTCGAGGCTCGAAAACTAGCCGCTTTCGGAAACACATGGCGAGCTTGTTTTCCGACTAGGCAAAACTCGCATAGCTTCTTTTCTTCTTGAATTTTCGGAATCCCTTGCACCATACCTTGCTGAGACATTGTTGACATAGTCTTGAAACTAATATGTCCCAACCTAGCGTGCCATCTCCAAGCTTCATCTTCTATCCTCGAGAACAAACAAATAGGCTTTCCAATTTTCAGCTTAATTTTGTAAAGTCTATTTGCTGATCGTATCACCTTAACTAGTAGTCTACCACTCGGATCATGGAGAGTCAAATACTCTCGACTCATTCTCACATCACATCCCGCTTCAGTCGCTTGTCCAAGACTCAGAATGTTACTCTTAAGGTCGGGTATATAATAAATATCGGTGACAAGATTTTGTTCTTCGCCTTTGCTTTGAAATAGAATTGACCCTTTCCCTTCTATTTCGACACATGATCCATCTCCAAATCTTACTTTGCCCTTAATCTTCTCATTCAGCTCGGAAAAGAAAGATTTATTACCAGTCATGTGATTGCTTGCACCATTGTCAAGATACCACACTCCATCTTCTTTAGTTTCATATTTCCTTGGTACGATACTCTCTTCATTCAAGAATACTACTTCATGCATGTAAAGGGCTTCTTCTTCTTCTTCCGCTTCCTCTGTCTCTGTTATATTTGATTCTTGCATCTTCTGTATTCTCTCTGGACATTTAGAAGCAAAGTGTCCCGGCTTATCACATCGAAAACAAATCACTTTTGACATATCTCTCTTTTCTCGTGTTTGGTCTTGTGAATTCGATCTACCCCTGCCTCGTCCTCGATATCCACCGCCTCCTCTTCCACCTCCTCGTCCGTATGAACCTTGTTGTTCATGATTTGAAAACAACAGTTTCCCTTGTGTTTCTCCATGTTCGTCTTCATCTAGGATTCTCTCTTCGTATGCTATGAGTCTGCCTATGATGTCTTCGAATCCAGTTGTTTTCAGATCAAGAACTTGTTCTAGGGAGGCTATGATATGTATGAACTTGTTTCTGGGTGCACTATTCAGCAGCTTCTTTACGAGCTTGGTCTCCTCAATTGCTTGTCCGAGTGAAGCAGATTTTGATGCAAGTTCTGATAACTTTCCCGCGAAGCTATCTATGGTGTCTGTGTCTTTCATCTTGATTCTCTCAAATTCAGACAATAAAGTTTGTAGTCTTGCTTCCTTAACACGATCTGCTCCTAAGTTTCGTGTTTTCATTGCTTCCCATATCTCCTTTGGAGAATCTTTCTCACCGACTTGTAAGATTAAGTTCTCCGGGATTGATTGAAAGATGAGGCCTGTTGCGATGTCATTCTTGTTGGAATCCTCCGATCCTTGCTCGATCGTCTCCCACACCTTATGCATCCGCAGTATGACCTTCATTCGTATAGCCCATACCGTGTAGTTTGATGTTGTAAGCATTGGGCAATGAATCGAAGAAGGAACGGATTCCTTCGGTTGCACGGTAGTGACTTCCATGGTGAACGTCTTTAGGATCTTCGTGTTTGCTTCGCCAAATCACTAATCCTTGCTCTGCTACCAATTAAAGTAGCAAAGAACTTGGAGATTTAAAGAATGACTTATCTTTATTAAGTTTAGAAAATATCTCAAAACTAAACTCTCAATCTCTCAATTCACGATATCAATATCACACACCGATATTTGATATTTATAGGAAACCTCAACTTAGGTATTTCCTTTTCTCTTAATCCTAAACACAATAGAAATCAACATATTCCTATGACTAATAGAATTAAGACTTGGGCTTCGGTTTAGTCCTTTAGCCTACTCGTCAAAGGGCTTTCTTGGGCCTTAAGCAATTGAAGCTTACCCAACACTTTCTATTCTTTAATACCTTGTGTAATAACTAATGCCCTACATTATGACTATGTAAGCTCTTAATCTATTTTAATCAGAAGTTAAAAAAAAAAACTACAAATTAAAACAATTTATTACAAATCAAAAGTACTTTTATCTAAATGATTGGAAAGATATAGATAGTATACAATAAAAATTTAGGAAACAGATGGATATGGTTTTGCCAAATTCGAAAAATAATTTTTCGGATCAGAGTTCATGAATATCCAAAATCTTTTAAAAAATCTAAAATATAACAAAAATATATAAATTTATGTTAAAAGGTAAGGAATATGTACGGGAGCTTACAGAAGCTTGAATGATTTCGAGTTTCTCATGGATATGCGAGAATGCATATGATGATGAGAAGCAAACTGTGGTAACCCAAAAATTTAACACTTTCAAGCCAATATTCGAGAGTGGGAATGGGTGAAGTCCTTTCGAAAATTCTACAACACACAAGTCAGAGAAGTGACATCAAGAATGGCCAAAAAGGGGAAAACATAAGGAAGATAGTGAATGTGAGGTTTAAGCACGGCTAAAATATTGTTTGTGGTTCAAAATATCGCGTTGATAAGAGAGAAAGAGAGAAAGAGAGAAAGAGAGAAAGAGAGAGAGATAGAGTCTTAAAAACACGTCTGAGAATCGAAAAATTTTCAAAAAATTAAATGACTAACTATATAGCGCTTTACGTGGATATGAATTGACGTCGAAAGCTCCGAAGAGATTAAGAATATTCTTAGCGCATCATATTTATCGGATAGGACATGCCTAACACAACCGAATGGAAGTTGCAACTCCCATACAAGTGGGTATCTTGCATGTATAGAGCGAAGGGTGTCACATCCTTCCAGAATCCTTATGTTGTATTTGTTGCCCTCTATTGTTCGAATATATTGGGAGCAACAATGATTCAGTTTCGTAAAATACCTAAATACAAAGATATTTATAAACTAAATTTGATTTAAAGTTTTGATTTTTATATTATGTAATTCTTCAAGTAGATATAAAACTATTAAAATTTTAAATTTATTTGATTTTGTAAAATACACAATTTAATGAAAATTTTGAACATCTTTCTTACCACGTTAGAGCATCTCTAACCATGCACCAAAACACCAAATTTGGTGTTGATTATTCTCCAATGATGCACCAAATTTTGCATCAAATTTTTTTTTTTGTGTTTTGTGAATAGTGTTGCACCAAATATTAAATTTTTTTTTTTTTTACTAATATAATTTAATTGTTATTAACTAGTTAATTAAATTTTATAGTTTGGCCATTTGGGTACCGTTCGGATTCTAATTCAGATCAGTTTTCGGATTTTGATATTTCAGTACTAGAGATGTAGGATCCATTATGATAATTTAGAATTGCACAAAATATTGTTATTGATATG
>PKMM01041186.1:16155-44127 GCA_002933915.1 Eutrema heterophyllum
ATATATATATATATATATATATAATATGTGCTATCCTGTGATTCTATGGAAAAGAAATAAGATTTTATGTAGAACAAACATGGGCAAAATATATTTTGATTGTAATGAGATGCGAGAAAGTGGTGGGTACATAAGCAGAGGCACAAGCATGGCCAGTCGCCACCTAATATATATATATTATAAATTATAATAACAAGAATAAAATTAGGTCTAGTGGTGCCAATCTGTATTGTAATTATAGCTGTTCCTTAATGTGTGTCACTGCCTATATGGATATACATACACATTGATTTAAGTGGTTTCACCAAGTCAATTAATAACTAGAGTGCACACTATACCGCAATCATAACGGTTATCGATTGTAACATTTTAGAATCGAATCTACATAGATCAAATGTTACGATTATGAGAATGCATAATGAAATTAAAGCTAAAACGAATGACAGATTTTGTTGGTTTTGTAATTTTGAAACTAAAAATGACAACTAAAACGATGTAAATTCTGATAAAAGAAAACGTTAAACCTCGGGTGACATTGCGGGAAATCACGAACAACGGTTAATGCATCTTAAACAGGGGTTTGCATTAAGAATCGTCTAGAACTCAAACCTAATAATAGATTAACCTCATCCCGGAGTATTAATCCATATGCTTAAAACTATGAAGACTAACTCCCGTTGAATTCAAAGGTTCTAAGCATGCTTTTCTAGTTCGATTTGATAAGTCCACAAAAACGCCTTAACATCAACTCCCGTTGGATAAGGACGCTTTGCTCATCTAGGATATTTCCGGCATCTAAACAAACACTTTCGTGCGTTAGATAACCTAAGATCATGAACTAAGTTATCAGTTTAATTCAAGCATTAAGAACACTTTAGACGAAGAATCCAACAAATAAACCCCCGTTTAATCTATCTTAACCCGTTAAATCATGAAATCCCTTAACACCCTTGGCCTAACTAAGAAACTACTCACTCATAATACAAAGAGATGATGAAGAACACATGATTAACAAAACAGAAATAGAAAAGGGATTAAGAAAACTTCTCCACTATGTATAATCAAAGGTTTGCTTTCCAAGGTTACAAATCACCAAGATCAAAGAGAGTAGTAGAAAAACAGGTTGATATGATACTTCGGGCTTAGACCAGTTATTTTCGAGTTTTGGTCGTCAAATGGAAGAAAAAGTTAGGTGAAATAGTACAAAACACGTTTTTTATACTATTTACAGAAGGTGGATCGATCGATCCAGGAGGGGGATCGATCGATCCAAAAACTTGAGTTCGATCGATCCTCAATCGATGGTCGGTCTGGCAAATGGGCGGCTTTGTGGATCGATCGATCCATGTGGTGGATCGATCGATCCAAGTGGTGGATCGATCGATCCCATCTTTTTTCTTAGATCGGTCGGTCTGGATCGGTCAATGCTCGATCCAGCAAATGGGCGGCTTTGTGGATCGATCGATCCTATCTTTTTTTGTTCGGTTTCGCCGTTTTTTTGTTCTAGGCCTCCGGACTCCGTCCCGAAATGTTTTTAGACCTGAAATGACTCCTAAAAAACTAAAACACTCGATAAAGATTCGATTATGTACAAAAAGCACGGGTTAAAAAACGTCAAAAACGCAACATATCACACATCTATATACATACAATGAAAGCATGTTAGGTCCTGAGCTATTTATTTTTACCACCCAAAATATTTCCTTACTCATGAATATTGAATACCACATGATCACATGTTTATCTTTGGAAAACTTTACATGAAAAACTATAACTAATATATCGATTTCAATGAAGAAAGTTTGCTATTTTTATTCAAAGTCATATGTATTTTCATTTAATCTTAGAGCAAGTCCCTCCAACGTTTATTTGTTAGTAGCGTTACAATTTTCTGACATTTCGCAAACGGCATGTATAATTTGAGGTAACATAATAGTACTGGAGCCCAAACCGCGCGAATTTTAATTAGGTTCAGCTTCTTTTGACCTAATAAAATATAATTTTCAAAACTATCCGGCTCTAAGAACACAAAAATCAAATTGAAAACGGATTTGAATTCTATGGAAGTGTTGTTAGTTTAGTCAGAATCGTTTTAAATGTTCGAAAGCTCTACTCTGAGAAAAGAAACAAATAAAACTCTATTTTATAGAAATTTGTTTTTACATGTAACAATCACATATGGAAAACAATCTAAGACAAATGCTAATTTTCAACCAAAAAAAAAAAAAAAATTTCTACATCAGAGTCTATATGAGACTCAAATTCAAATTCGATTTTGTATAATTTTTTTATATAAATGTTAGTTGATCGTCTATTATAATTCTACGTAATGTCTTTTTTCTTGCGGATAGTTAGACATGTTATTGTTAATAGATGAAGGTCCAGTGGTAACCTCCAGTGGAAGATTCCTGGTTCAAAACTTGTTGGTCATCCACGGGCAACTGTGAGAAAAATATCATGGATCAAAGGGGGATTAGCCTGGACCTTTTCATGGGTTTGATTATCTATGGATCTCAAAAAAACAAAAAAAAAACAGATGATTGATTGACGGAAAAAAAATTACTGTACGATTCGAGTATAATTACTTAAGACTCTTCGAACATTTTTTTTTTTTTGATAAGTGACTCTTCGAACATACTGTACGATAAAATAAATTCAGATGCGACCAATATATGTGCAGTTATTTACACTTATGAAAAGGTTAGCTAGCTCAGAATAAATATTGGATTTGGATGTATCCAAACTTAATGGTTAATTCATGGATAGAAATTAATGCGATTGAGGAACATCATATGAGGGTGTTTCTGTTGAAAACCAATTTATTAATAAGTCTAAATTAATCGGGTGGTTTAATAGAGTTGCACATTTCAGTTTGAATTTGACTTCTTCTTTTTTTCGGTTAGTTTTGTTTCGGTTTAAAGAGAAAGACAAACCAAAATAGTTTGTATTTAGTTTGACTTAGTTAGATTTGGTTAGTTTGGCCTAAATGACCAAATCCAAAATTAAGCCTACGTAGTTTCGGTCTACTAAAAGATTATTAAAATTAAAACAATTTTATTCGGATCACACTTCTACTTGGTACGTTTTATGAACTAGTTAGTAGAAAGATTCATTGGAATGTAGCAGAAAGTCTGCGGATGTTTCTCTTCTCTATTTTCTTTTTAATTTTTATATTGTTTAACTCGATCTCTTGGTTTTTTATGAGAATTTATTTTTATATTTAGATTATTTTCAGTTTTTGCTATAAAATTCGACACCTTAGTCTCTCTGCTTGACTTAGGAATAAATAACGAAAGATGGAGAGAAGGAAAGTAAGACCATTCTATCACGTGTTTGATTAAAATTTTGAAATCTTTTTTTTTTTATCTACCTTAGTAAATGTTTTACTATTTCACCAAATAATGTGCTACCAGCTAAATAAGAGTTTGATTGATTCTATTATCATATACTTAGGGTTTTTTTTTTGCTACCCGGGATATTTTTTTTAACAAAACCCAAACAAATCTCCAAAATCTATGAATAACTTAAAATTTATTTTCTAACACTTGGTGTTGCTTATGCCTTGTATATAACATCCATATTTCAAATGTTCAAAACCAAGTTAATGATCCTATATTTTTTTTTAAAATATATTTGATTGTTTCTATCATCAAAATGTTTAGTATCTGAAAACTATATGGTTTACATATTTGAACCAAATAAAGCTTAGATCTAGATCGTACAAAAGATCAAGAATTGATTTTTAGGATCCCAAAATATAAACATGTGATCAATACTTGTATGTAACCTATTGTTGATCTGATTTTGTAATCTAATAGTTTGTATTAGTATCATCGTCGTATAGTAACATGAGTTCAAACTCATTAATGTGTATATATATGTGGAGTTGTAAACAACAATGAAAAATAGATAGAAAATGAATTATGGTGTTTTTAGGATAAATGGACAAATTTTACAAAAAAATATATTTAGAACCAGGCCTATTGTTTGTTGGAGACGGTGGAATTCACAAATTTGTTTTGTGATTGTTATGTTTATCTTAGAGTATGGAATTCATTATATTCAATCCATTGAACTTGGACTTTATGATATCTTGTAATTATATTTCCAATATGACTTGTAAAATAATAATCACTCACGAAATACTTTGCTTTATTAATATATACACATATAGGTGCACATGTCATCCTATTATTGGACTCTTACTGTTCTAAAATTAAACATTTTATATGAGTGTGGGTTACATATACATCTACAGAACAAAAAAAAAAATCAAGGGTACACATATCATATGTTATGTGGTCTCTTTCATGAAGCCAAAAGATGGGACAAAAGAGCTTAGATTTTTCTAATATTCTATGTCTAAATAATGTCTTCTTTTTTTTTTTTTTATCTCAATGACCCATCTTCAATTTAGACTTTTTCTATTTTGCCCCATCTTTCACTCCTTGGCCAACCTTTACACACAAACACACACTCATATAAACGTATATAAGTCATGTGTTATAATTTTATCTTAATTTGTCCTTATCTATAGAATCAGTGAAGATTCTCCCAAAAAAAGATATGACAATAAATAATGCAAAAGTTAAAATGAAGGTACATAAACGGTAAAAGTGGATTTCTTGTCTTTTCAATTGGTTCGCCCATAAGATCACCTAAAGTCAACGAAAGTTTATATCGACATTTCTTCCCAAGAAAATTAATTATGCTGTAAACTAGCTAGTTTTTCATAATTGAGATGTTTTTTTGGTTGTATTAGAACATGACCGTAGGTTAATTATAAAAAGATGCTTCACAGTTTGATTACATAGACACCACCAATTATCACTTAAATCTTTTTAATTGATTTTTTCTTTTTTTTGTTAATTTTTGTTTTGACGAATTTTTATAAAAAATAAATAAAAGTTTGGCTCAAGTGGGCTTCACACATCACGAGATTCAGTGGATTTAGATTTGTTATCTTATAAATCACAGAAGCTGTAGTAGTACCACGGATCCACATAGCTTTTCTTCTTCTTTATTTTTTTTCTTCACGTCTGTGATTTTTAGAAGTGGACCGTACAGATGGCAAGATTTGATTGGATGTATCTGTCTGTCACCTACGTAAATGACAGATCCTTACAAGCTTAGTTATTTAGTAAGAAAAAATCAGATTCTTCTTCTTCTTCGTAACGTGTAACGTGTAACGTGTAACGGTCCCGTTAGATTTCGGAAGTGAAGTCCCCACTCTATACGCATTTAAAACCTTAGCACGACAATCAATAACAACTGACGCTTGTTTTGGTATTAACTGTAACGGTCGTTAGATTCTCTAACGGTAAAATAAGTTTTAAAACATCACTAATTAGATAGACGAGTGATTTACAGTAGAATGCATTTTCACTATTAAATCTGAAATTGATATGCGTGTACACGATAATGGTGGATGGAATGTAGTAGACGGATAAAAGATTAAACATATGAAAGAAAATAATTATTTTTTTCATCTGTTTTGTTTTGTATTTTTCTATATTGTGAAAGACATAAAACAATTTTTTTGTTATAATGAATTATAATTATATTTTATCCTTATTTTAAGATCTATTTTACTATAGTTTAGGTCGAACAAGATTTTTTTTAAAAAATATATATATATATAAAAATCAGAAGTCTAGTTAGAAATCCATTTGAATAATAAGTTGTGGACAATGTAATATGGACATATGGACGTGGACATAATCGCATGGACAATGTTTCATTGACATATCGACGTGGATAAACATTTTACACAAATATCAATTAAAATTGGTACACAAAAACATGTCCACCGTACTGATTATATGTGTTATTGTACTCGAAATTCGCTTAAACGAGAATGGATAATTTTTCATGGACAAATAATGAATCAATAGTATCGTGGACATGTTAGCGTGACTGTTTTTATGCACATATCGACGTGGACAAACATTTTATACAAATATCCATTGTAATTGGTGTTACAAATAACTTTTAGAAACAAAATCAACATTGTTTGGATTAGTGGTATGCAAACGTATGAATTATAAAACTAGTGCGGTTAGATGGTTTTAATGTTGTTTGGATTTAATGTGCTTCGAAGAGAAAACATTTTTAACCTTAAATATATGAATTTCAGATACAATGATATACAATCACTAAGCTATCAATATTACATCGTCCACAACTCATCATCCAATGTATTTCTTGTTTTGTCATGACTAGACTAATGCTTTTTTTTCTTAAAGATTTTTTGTTTGAGACTTAAACTATAGCAAAATAGATCTTAAAATATAAAAAATATAATTATAATTCGTTATAACCAAAGAAATTGTTTTATGTCTTTCACAATATAGAAAATTTGAAAACAAAACATGTGGGAATAATAATTATTTTTAGTCAATTTTTTTTCTCTCATCTGTGTCCACCATATTGCATCCACAGAAACCATGAGTGAAAGGTTAGTTTTGAGGGTATAAGAGATTTTTCACTAACACAAAGTGCTTCAATAGTTAAAAGTGTCTATTAATGTAATATGAAGTGATAAAAATGCATATTGATGTAATTTTTTCTATACTTAAAAGACCTTTATAATTCTTTGATATTATCACCTATGTTATTATGAATTTATGTGTTATTTTGACACATTTCATATAAATTAAGAAACATATTATATGTCAACAAAAGTAAATAGATTTTGGTATAATGATGCTCTGTTTAATATATTGACTAAGGATACATTAGATATTTTTCTATAAATTACATAAAATTCTAAAATGACAATATTTATTGTAAAGCTTATGGAGTATTTGTTTACACCAGACCAACATAGAAATTAATGTCTGAAAATGTATTTGAATTGAAGAATTATTATAAGCACGTCATTGATATCACTGACAAATGTGAGTCCACTAATATACATACATACTAGAAAATCTTATTTTTTTTAATACTAATTTGGAATTGCTTGATCCAGATGTTTGAAGAATTCATAAACATTTTCAGAAGTAACAACAAAAATAAACAAATAAATAAACAGCAAGAGAACAAGCAACTAACTTTTGCTTATCTCGAGTTTGACAGAGGCGTGAGAGCCCGTACATGTTGCAGAATGCTCTGGCTACAAGGAAAATTGCCAATTTGGGGGTAGATAATGATTTTGATAGATTAAATTTCAGAAATGGGTTTCTATTATAAAGAAGGGACCATTGGTGAAATAACCAAAAGTAATGTAAACTTGGTGAAAGAGCATGTTAAATTTGAAAAATTGGGTGAATGATCAACTATAGCGTTGAACTATCGAAAATATCTCAATTTCATAAATTTCGGTTTCAATTTTTCCATATATTTATAAGTCAAAATAGTGATAGAGCTTTTACTATATATATATATATATTTTATACTCATCGATACTTACGAAGCTGCTTTCATTTTTTAAATTATTATTGTTAATCAAACAAATATTATAGTAGAAAAGTTAATTTGAATTTTGAATAACTATATCACAAATCTTATACTATTTTAATCTTATAGATCATTATATATATATATATATATATGTAAATCCGCATGTCATGTATATATTAACTTGGGAAAAGCGTATTAATAGTAACATCATTCGAAATGCTCTATCAATATATAACAAATATGTGAAAGAAAATCTGCGTGTCTGCGCTGATATTGGCCTAGTATTTTCATAATACTTCCTCCATTTCATTATAAATTATGTTTAATTTTTATTATTAGTAAATCATTTAATTTTTGTTTTTTCTAAACAAAAAACATCATTTATTATGTACCTAACCACAATTCAACGAATGATAAAACAATATGGAGAATACAAATAGTTCAAACGATAAAATACTAATCAATTTTGCCTTAAAAGGTCCATATAATTTGAAACAAAATTTTTTTTTCTAAAATATCACTTATTATGAAATGGAGGGAGTATTTGTTTTAGACTACACAGAAAAAGAAGTACATACTAGCGCACATTTGACTTAAAGTAATATAATTTGAAACAATATTTTTCCCTTAAAACATCACTTATTGTGAAATAGAGGGAGTAATTATTTTAGACTACACAGAACAAAGAAGTACATACTAATGCATATTTGAGATAAAGTAATTACTTTATAAAATTATAACATCACAATAAGTTTTGAAACCAAATCGTCATGGTAATGTATGGTGGTAAAAGATTTAGGGGTATAACGTCAACTCGTTCTTCCATCAGATTCGATTTCCATCCATAATTCTTTCATTTCTATTTGGTAAATCAAAATTATGCCAAATTTTAAATTTATTAGAAATTTTGGTGAACGGATTGAGTTATTCAATAACTACACTTATCCGGTTAGTTGAGTTTTAACTGGATTATCATTTGTTATAAAAAAAACATCACAAAAAATTCACGAAAATATAATTAAGGATTAGTTACATAGTTTGATTAATATTTTCAAATGTGAGAATTAGCTATGAAATCATGCTGGGTTCTAAAAGAAGAATATAATCCTGTTGTTTAAATTGTAAAATACAATAGTTAACCTTTTTCGTGTGTGTGTGTGACCATTTCTAAGACAAATTATCTAATCACAACTCACAAGCGTGGTTGCAACGTCATCGTAATTTTGTTATTGCTCATGATTTGGTTAATATATAAAGGGAAAACGACTAATGTGCCAATGGCTTTTTGGCAAGTAAAAAAACTTTGGATTCCAAGACCATTGGTATTTAACCAACCCGCTTTAGTCCTCTGGTACTCAGTCCTTTGGTTCAGTTAAATTCGGTTCAACCCAAAACTCTACAACTGATGTGTTTATCAAACTCATGGCTAAGGCTATCCACGATGGTTTCTTAATTCAAGATCATATTTTTTACGTTTTAACACTCCACGTTATCTTCTCTATTCTACTTAATAATTTAACATCCACTTAATTTTTACACTATACAATATTTTATTTAATAAAATTTAACATCCTACTTACCCCACCATTTAAATAATTTATCTTTCAATATGTTTCTAAAAGATACAATTTTTTTTCAATGTCCAAATTAAATAAAACAAGTCTATATTAATAGAGTACAAAAATGATAAATTATGGTATAATAATTTTTTTTTAAATAATAATTTACTAAAATAGTTGATCTCAAATTATTAGGATGAGATAAAAATTTGGAAAAAAAGTCTCTATTCCTCGAGTGGATATGATTGGTCCACGTGGTGCCGTGTCCCACCATTTTCATTTTTCCTCGAGTGGATATGATTGGTCCACGTGGTGCCGTGTCCCACCATTTTCATTTTTCAACCCACTCTTCAACGCATCCATAAAAGCAATTCAATAGTTGAATATTTTTTTTAACACACCCATTATAGTAGTCTAAGTCAAAGCTTCTCATCGGCTTAAAATCTATTAAAAGTTGAAACAGAGCCAAACTACACCGACGACTAATTAAACCAAACTCTATAAGTAATATTAAGATAAAAGGCAGCCAATGTCCATTGTCCACATTAGTGTTAGGGAAACATACAATATCATTTACTCCATATTTTTAACTCTTGCTTCTTTTGTATGTTTTTGTTTTCTCTTGTATGTTTTTGTTTTCTCGATGATACGCTCCTTAATTTTCCCAGACTATTTCTAACTGATTGTGATTTATTAATATAGTTGGGTATAATTACCTATCCACTATCCAGAGAGGCAAATTTAAATTGCATTGCTTTATTTAGTAGAATTTTCCAAATTTTAAAATGAAATTATAGTTAAGATTGTTAAAAGTTATAGCTATAATTTCGTAAGAAAATGCAGTAAAAAGATAACAATTATTACGCATCTTAGCCAGTCAAACTTGAAATTTTTTCTTTTGAAAAAAACAATTAGTGTTGTTGTTTTTAATCTTTGTTCTACCGTAAATTAATGTTTCATTTATTTTTTGAAAACCATTTCAAACCTTTAGAAACAAATTAGATTACGGTTTCTGTTTTTTTTTTTAAATGTAAATTTATTAATCAACAAAAAAAAATATTTACAAAAATTGGATAAATCAATGCTTAAATCAGAGCAAGTTTGAACAGGAACAAAACAAAGACAGCCGTGAGGCTTAGTTCCGAGCTAGAATACAAAAGCTATGCCATCTTGAGAGCATGTCGATATTTCTTTTGTTATGGTTGGGATAAAGCGAGATGATGCGATTCCTGATCTCTTTTTGAATGATATAGACAAGGTGAAAAAAAAAGAGTAAGATAGTCGTTGATATTGGTTCATGTTTATATCTTTCCGATCCATATCATAGAAATCGAAGCTTGGAAGACTAATCGAACTAGAATAGAGTCCACCTTGTTAAGCCTATTTCGGATTAATGATTAAAAGGCAATAGCCCAGACTGCATTGATCCGTGACGAATGATCCACCGTGACCACTTCCCATTTTCGATACCATGATCGAACGTTAAATGCCTAATAATCTAGTTCCCGAGTCACCCAAAATAACAATAAATGGAACCATTTTCAATCAACCATCGAACCAAAAGAATGTGGTTTTCCCATCGTGAACTTCTGATCGAAGAAAGTTAGTCATTGATGGTCTCATCTAGGGGCGGATCCACTTGTTATAGGTTGGGGGCAAATGCCACCATTAAAATTTGTTCGATTAATGCAAATTATGAAGGTCTTACATTGATGCCCCCACTCATAATCTTTATTCTGCCCTCACGTATCTTGAAACCAGATTATTTTTGGAAAAATGGACTTTCATGTTATGTCAAATGTTGAATCTTTTATACAATAGTTTCTTTAGTCTATTCTTCACATAATTGCCAAAACTGCGGTTCTTCAATTATCATCTTGATTAGTAAAAAATTTATGAATTTTTTTTATATAATATAACTTTTATCAATATCTATTTATTTTTAGAAACTATAATATTTTAAAAATTTATATGACATTTATATCTTAGTTAGATAATACATCCAGCCATATGAGAAGATATTAAATATATATAATAAATTTATTTGGTATAAAATTTCATTAAAAAAATATAGGTTATCTTAAGATTTCATTTTGATATATTTACTGTATTTAATATAAGCAATAAACATATACAAATAAAAATAATATTTTATAAAATATAATATAAATATGTCAAAAAAATATTTATTCCCCCAGTAAAATTTAATACGGATCCGCCACTGGTCTCATCTCGAGGAGTTTTTTTCATTTATTTTTCAGAAAAAAAACGAATTCATGAAAATGTAAATAAAATTACGTAGGGGAGGTGCATTATTGGGGGACCCATCACGATCAAAAGTCAATACCTCCTTAGCGATATTGATGAATAAATAATCTTGAAACAATTTTCGTTAAGTTGGAAATAAAATAATATTCGCAACATGTGAATCGTTCCAGCAATTGCTGACCTTGCCATGAGGCACCTTGGAAGAGCCATTGCTTCATTACCATCCTTTAAAGCCATAATTATGAAATTGGGAATTTAGGATTACCATTCACATTTTGTAAATTTAATAATAATTCCTTATAAATGTTTTATCCTTATAAATGTTTTATATATAATTAGAGGGACCGACGTCATCTAAGTATTTTTTCGTCAAACCAATAATGTCCACATTCTCTGAGATTTTATCCATCTGTATACCTACTTTTTTATTTTAAAAACATCATTTTTCTATCACGACATTGATATAAATATATGTGAAACAAAAATCGAAACCATTCATTAAAAAAAACTAGTATCATGAAAGAAACAAATCTAACAAATCTGTGTATTTTATTATCAAATTGTCTTTGTATCTAAATATCAAAGTGAAGAGGGTACAAATCTAACTGATTTGTGTCTGGATTTGTTTTAGTAATAATAAATAGAGAAATCATATTTGTGTCATAAAATATTTTTAGTTAAAAAACTAAAATCTAATGAAAACTGGTGAACTAAGATACGTTTTTTTTCATTGTATTTTTTGTTCCACCAAACTTGATTTTTTTTTTTTCAGGATCACAACTAAAATTTCTTGTTTGTATATAATTATCGATTGTTGCAGTTTTTCTCAGTCACCAACGACAAAACACCAACAAAATTCTTTGGATAGTTGTTTGATTTACTAACCTGATACACAAATTGTTTCCCAACGGCTAATTAACCACTATTTTTAACATAATCATTCAAAAAATTAAACGAATGCTCAAATCAGGTTAATTTTGTTTAAATGAAATTCTGTCACACACACACACATGAAAAAGCCGGTTAAGATTAGCTTTGCACTACTCTTTGGGAACCAAAGCCCAATTTTATTTTTTTAATCATTCAGTTTTATATTATTATTTGTATAGAGATTCCGTCTTACCCATTAATCAATTTTATATTCACAAGAATATACTAGTATTAGTTAAGAACTTAAAGATTGTGCATATTATATAGTGAAAATGATCTAAAATAGTACAAAATGAATATAAATATTAATCAGGAACATAAATAGCTTAGATAATTTTCTTATGATAACTCAATATGTAATTGTGAATCTAGACATTGCAATATTCAGACAAAAAAAAACATTGCAATATAAATAAGTAATCAATTTCTGTTATGTAACTATATATAGGAACAAAAATAAATCTAAAAATTAAAACTCTTTTTTTGTTGTTGCTGTTTGTTAAATTTGGCATATTATCACAGTTTGAGTTAATTATGAGATTTCTCTAAAATGTGACAACTTTGAATTTTAAAGTTTCTCTTTTGAGAAAAGAATATAATGTGACCTTTTCGTTAAGACTCCAAAATCAAAACAAGTAATCAATTTTATGAAATTTGATCTAAACCACAAAAACACAGTATAAAATCTGATAATAATTATAAACCAGAGATCTAAAGTCAAAATACGTTTTCCAAGTGAGAAAGGATCCATTAAAAAAATCAAGAACCGTTGATGAACACCAAATCATAATCAACGGTGCAAAAGAGAGCAAACAAAAGAGAAAATAAAATATTAAAACGGGGTAATTACTAGTTAGAGTCTGGTACGGGACCCACATGAGCCAAAACGGTGAAGAAGTCCGTCGTTTTAAGTCGTATAAAAAGGAGAGACGTTTCTCCTTTGCAACAGAAGCTCGCTTCACCTATATTCCTCTCTCTTCTTCTTCTTCTTCTCCTTCTCTCTCTGGTGTGTGTGTGTGTGTGATCGAGTGTTGAAACGACAGAGAGAGACGCCGTTTTGGATTTCTTTGCGAGGGAAGGAGAGGGAGAAGCGAGATGTCAGGTCTCGAGGATATCAAGAACGAGACTGTTGATCTGGTATTATTCTCGTTTTTGATTAATTGATGTTTATCATGCCCACAAAGTGTTCGATGATTTGCTTGAATGAGAATAGATCTGTCTCGTTTCCCTTTTTGCATGATTGTTTTGAATGATTTCGTTTTCCGATGATTATTTTTTCTTGGATCGGATACTGAAATCCCCCCAACCCCTAAAATCTCAGATTTTTCCTCAGAGAAAAAAATTGGGGGATTTTTTGGATAATTTTTGTTTTTCCTGATTTTCTGATGATTTTTTAATCGCTATTTTCATGGAATCCGATACAGAAACTTGATTTTCCAAGGAAATTAAAAAAAAAGTCTTTAACTTTATTCAAAGATTTAATCCGACCCTAAATTTGGGTAAAAATAACAAAGCTCTTTTATAGCTTTTAGGTATTAAGCCAAAAACAGTTTGGATTACTGTTCATCAGAAAAAGTAGATCTACGCAAACTACACATGTGAATTACTGAAAGAAAAAAAAAAAAGATAAGAAAATAGAGCGTCTTTTAGTGGTGGAGCTATTAAGCTACGTCTCTCAGTAAAGTCTTTTTCAAATATTAATTAAAAACACAAAAGTTGATTTTGCTTGTGTGAAAGTATAGTTTTTTTTTTTTTTTCTTCTGAAAATCTATTTTTCTAAGATAATGTTTTTGCTGTTAAAGCAGTTCATAATATTCTACCCATAAAAATACAAAGAGTTTTTAATTATAAAGAAATATACTTTTTTTTTTTGGGTTATTGGAGTTTAGAAATTGATGTACCTTTCCGTAGTACGTTTTTTTTTTTTTTTCCTAACTTGTTTGTCTTTTAGCAGAACATTATTCAACTGACGCAACTTGTGAATTTCCTCGTGGACTGTAAAAATCAGTTTTTTGTTTTTACGGTTTTATGACTGAAATACCCTAAACGGGACCTTGGCTTTCACGCCGGAAAGTAGCCACCTTTCATGGAGGGAATCACGCGGCGCGTGTGTTACACGTCCTTTCAACACGTGCATTGTTAGTAGTGGTGGTGGTGGTGGTCCCTGTCTGTCTCCTCCACTGCCAGTTTCTTTTTACCTTTCATTGTCACTAACTTGAGTCAACGCCACTCTTCCGAGTCGCCGAGTTAGATCGTTTCGAGATTTTGTATGAAACTAGAAACGTTTTTTTGTTTATCTTTTGTTTTGTTTGAAGATGTTACACAATCCTTTGCGTGGCCATGTAATAATTACTACTACTATTCAATGGGTTTCTGATCGAAAATTTGGTTGCATTCTCAGGAAAAAATTCCGATTGAGGAAGTTTTCCAGCAGCTAAAATGTTCAAGGGAAGGATTGACGACGCAGGAAGGGGAGGACAGGATTCAGCTATTTGGCCCCAACAAGCTCGAAGAGAAGAAGGTTTGAGTTTGACTTAGCATTGTTGGAAAGCTTTTTAGTTTTGTAAATTTGTTGTGAATTTCTGGGAACTGACGAGGCTGATCTCTGATTAAAAATAAACAGGAAAGCAAAGTTCTGAAGTTCCTGGGGTTCATGTGGAATCCGCTTTCATGGGTTATGGAAGCTGCGGCTATCATGGCCATTGCTTTGGCTAATGGTGATGGTAGACCTCCGGATTGGCAAGATTTTGTGGGTATCATCTGTCTGCTTGTTATCAACTCCACAATCAGTTTCATTGAAGAAAACAATGCCGGAAATGCTGCAGCTGCTCTCATGGCTGGTCTTGCTCCTAAAACCAAGGTAATGTGCTGCAGAATGCTGTGACGTTATTGTACATGTTTAGTTCGAAAACTTCTTTAGAGCTTAACCTGTTTGTTTGTTTTATTGTTGTGATGTTTCTGTTTTTTCAGGTGCTTAGAGATGGAAAATGGAGTGAACAAGAAGCTGCCATTCTTGTCCCAGGTGATATTGTTAGCATTAAACTTGGAGACATTATCCCAGCCGATGCCCGTCTTCTTGAAGGCGATCCTTTAAAGGTTGATCAGTCTGCTCTAACTGGAGAGTCCCTTCCTGTGACCAAGCACCCGGGTCAAGAAGTTTTCTCTGGTTCAACTTGTAAACAAGGAGAAATCGAAGCAGTTGTTATAGCCACAGGAGTTCACACCTTCTTTGGCAAAGCTGCTCATCTTGTGGACAGCACTAACCAAGTTGGGCACTTCCAGAAAGTTCTTACATCCATTGGAAACTTCTGTATCTGTTCTATTGCTATTGGTATAGTGATTGAAATAATCGTCATGTACCCTATTCAAAGAAGAAAGTACAGAGATGGAATTGACAACCTCTTGGTCCTCTTGATCGGTGGTATCCCCATTGCTATGCCAACGGTTTTGTCCGTGACTATGGCTATCGGGTCTCACAGGTTGTCTCAGCAAGGTGCCATCACCAAACGTATGACTGCCATAGAAGAAATGGCAGGAATGGATGTCCTGTGCAGTGACAAAACCGGGACACTAACCCTCAATAAATTGAGTGTGGATAAGAACTTGGTTGAGGTTTTCTGCAAGGGCGTGGAGAAAGATCAAGTCCTATTATTTGCAGCCATGGCTTCTAGGGTTGAGAACCAGGATGCTATTGATGCAGCCATGGTTGGCATGCTTGCTGATCCAAAGGAGGTATAACTCTTTTCGGTTTGAATTACTTCTGTAGTTTAGTGAGCATTCGAGAAAACAAGTTCTTACGTTTCACTTGGATTTCTGTAGGCCCGAGCTGGAATCAGGGAGGTTCACTTCCTTCCATTCAACCCTGTGGACAAGAGAACTGCTTTGACTTACATCGACTCTGATGGCAACTGGCACAGAGTCAGCAAAGGTGCTCCCGAGCAGGTGATGAGTCTTCTACTTTCCCCTGCAGATGTTAATTTTTTACTTCATTCGGTCTACTAATTTGATTCTCCCACACAGATCCTCGACCTTGCTAATGCCAGGCCTGACCTTAGGAAGAAGGTACTCTCTTGTATTGACAAGTACGCCGAGCGCGGTCTTAGGTCATTGGCAGTTGCTCGTCAGGTACTTATTTACCAGTGGTCTTATATATTCAGACATCTTTTGCCTTTTTTTTCATGAAATACATGTTTAACTGTCTGTTATTATTCCTTTTTAGGTGGTCCCCGAGAAAACAAAAGAAAGCCCAGGTGGAGCATGGGAATTTGTTGGTTTGTTGCCTCTTTTTGACCCTCCAAGACACGACAGTGCTGAAACCATTCGTAGGGCTTTGAATCTTGGTGTTAATGTTAAGATGATCACCGGTAACTATACCTATTCATCATTATCTTTTTCATGAAATCCATGGCTATTTAGATGTTTTCCCCTAACTTGCACTCTAACTACGTTGTCAGGTGATCAACTTGCTATTGGTAAGGAAACCGGTCGCAGGCTTGGAATGGGAACCAATATGTATCCATCTGCGGCTCTTCTCGGTACTGACAAGGACTCGAACATTGCATCCATTCCTGTCGAGGAGTTGATCGAGAAAGCTGATGGGTTTGCTGGCGTCTTTCCAGGTTATAACTTGCTTTCAATCTTACACCTCATCATATTTTCGTGAGAAAGGTCTTGTTATATTGATCCAAGCTTCTTATGTTTCTTATTGCAGAGCACAAATATGAAATTGTGAAAAAGCTGCAAGAGAGGAAACACATTGTTGGAATGACTGGTGATGGTGTTAACGATGCTCCTGCTTTGAAGAAAGCTGACATTGGTATTGCTGTGGCCGATGCTACAGATGCTGCTCGTGGTGCTTCAGATATTGTTCTCACCGAACCTGGATTGAGTGTTATCATCAGTGCAGTGCTCACTAGCAGAGCCATCTTCCAGAGAATGAAGAACTATACGGTGCGCATTCTTTTAATTTTATTCTTATATTATGCCCACTACTAGAGTTCGTTTGCACCAGAAACTAATTAACTCTCTTTTTTCCTGCTCGTGACAGATTTATGCAGTCTCAATCACAATCCGTATTGTGGTAAGTAGACACCCCGTACAGATATTTATCACTTGTTTAGCATGATTTTTCTTTTTTGTTGTACTGATCATTATGTGTCGTAACTTTTGTAGTTTGGTTTCATGCTTATTGCTCTGATATGGGAATTTGACTTCTCAGCGTTCATGGTTCTGATTATTGCCATCCTAAATGACGGTGAGCAATGACTTTACTTTTCTATATAGCCTCCTCATACTTTATCTGCTATATCTTATGGTATTATGTGTTGCTATCTTGTAGGTACTATCATGACAATCTCAAAGGACAGAGTCAAGCCATCTCCCACACCTGATAGCTGGAAGCTCAAAGAAATTTTCGCCACCGGAATTGTGTTGGGAGGCTACCAAGCCGTTATGAGTGTTGTTTTCTTCTGGGCGGCTCACAAGACCGACTTTTTCTCGGTAATCATCATCTGTTTTTTTCTTTTTGGGTAAAGGTGCTTCAGGGATTATATATATATTGCCAGGCCTTTTGCTCAGATTCTGAAGAAATTATTTCACCTTTGATTTACAGGACAAGTTTGGTGTGAGGTCAATCAGGGACAATAACGATGAACTAATGGGTGCTGTTTATCTACAAGTTAGTATCATCAGTCAAGCGCTTATCTTCGTCACGAGGTCAAGGAGTTGGTCGTTCGTTGAACGTCCTGGGGCGCTTCTGATGATTGCATTCATCATTGCACAACTGGTAAGAACATCAAATACACATACTTTCAGGAATTCTGTTGGGGGCGCTTTAAAGAAAAGAAACCGTTGAAATTCATTCACTCTTCCTCCCAAATACAGGTTGCGACTTTGATTGCAGTGTATGCCGACTGGACATTTGCAAAGGTGAAGGGTATCGGTTGGGGATGGGCTGGTGTGATATGGATTTACAGTATTATAACATACTTCCCACAAGACGTTTTGAAGTTTGCCATTCGATACATCTTGAGTGGAAAGGCTTGGGTTAGCTTGTTTGACAACAGGGTACACACAACTAACTCTCTGGCCTCTTTTTACATCCTGATGGTAATATTATGCTAATTGTTTCTGCTGTTACTTTAACAGACGGCTTTCACGACCAAGAAAGATTACGGTATTGGAGAAAGAGAAGCTCAATGGGCACAAGCTCAGAGGACATTGCACGGTCTGCAGCCAAAAGAAGAGGCTAACATCTTCCCAGAGAAAGGAAGTTACAGAGAGCTGTCTGAGATCGCAGAGCAAGCCAAGAGAAGGGCCGAGATAGCTAGGTAAGTACTTGATTAAATCAAACTCAGTGGAAACTGGAATTTGCTTGATTCTTATTGGTGAATGCTTTGATCTTACGTTGTGACAGGCTTAGGGAGCTTCACACACTGAAAGGACATGTGGAATCAGTCGCTAAGCTAAAGGGCTTGGACATTGATACTGCAGGACATCACTACACTGTGTAGTCGCAGTTGCACAACACATTATGACTCCTCTTTTATTTTGTCTTCACAAATCTCTCTTTTTAAGGTTATTACAGTAGAGGGAAGAAAACTTTTGTGTATTGCCATAACTCTTCCAAAAACTCTTTTTATTGTTAGTCATTGTTCCTAAACTTGTACTCAAGCTTTGCAAAATTTGCCTTTGAAGAAACAAGGCTTTTGCCTTGGTGTTTTGGCACTTTGGCTACACCCTTTTTTAATAGACTAATGTGAGCTTATAACGCTCGTTTCTGTTTTTGATTGGTGAATTTCATCTTGAATCTAATATTTGAATGATATTATATAATTTCATTCTTTAAAAAACATTGATATATATATATATATTTGCTTATGTACAAAGATCAAGATGTCTATCTTGTGAGATACATTGAGATTGTAGTGGGGTTTGGAAAAGTAAAGAGTGACTTCAAGACACGTGCAAAGATATGGATGATGACTTCAAATCATATCACTTGCTCTTTGTAATCTGATAGGGAACCTCTATTATGTCATTGTTTCTCGATTTTTTTTTCTTCACTCTTTCTAAGCCTTGATAGGAAGTGCCATTTGCAATTCTTGACAAGTTATTATTAGCCTTTATTTTATTTTTACTCCTGTAGTGGTTCACTAATTAAGTACTAAGATGTTAGATTTTTTCCAACACATTTTTATTAATACAAAAAAAAAAAAAACATTCCAGACAAACTAATCTACTGCGTCAATTATGATGATGGTGAGTATATGTGAAACAAAAATATTATTACTCGCAAATAATAAAGTTGAAATTCAATTCAATTCAATTGTCTTGACTCACAAATACAACAATGCAAACAATATTATTACGCAAAGTCAGTCGGCGCGAGATAACAAAAATACAGTCGTCAAATAAAAAAAAAAACTAAAATACCAAAATTTTGGTTTATTTTTTGTATACTCTGAAATATCAACTAAAAACAAAATAATGAACTTTCTTAAGGAAAAAGAAAGAAGACAAAACAAAGGATTTGGGTACACACATGCTGTTTTTGGATGTATCTCAACCAACAACAACTTCAAATCAAAATCTGTAAACATGAAAACAAATATATAGATTCTCAATGACTACACTTCATATTTTATTCACATTATCACGTATTTAACTTGATTACACTATATAGTTGGGCGTAATAGATGTATCATAAGCGAGGTTCTAAATTTCTAATTTAACCGAATTGAATTCTTAGATTCTGCCTAGTGATTATATCCTTAATTCCTTATTTAATTATAAGAAGAAAGAAAAACCCATTAACGTTATGGATGTTCTTTTCTTGAAAAACAAATGAAAGGAAAAAGAGAACTAGTTTAACTTTAAGGAAACGAATGTTAAGTTTTTTTAATATAAATTATATTATCGGTAATCAAAAGTAAGAAAAAATCCCATTATAATATAAGTTCCTTCTCTTGAAGATTAATAAATAACAAAGTAGGTAACTCTCTTTGTTTGATTTAAGGACAACGCATGTGAAACAATTAATTATATAATATTCATGAAGTGTTATCTTGAACAAGAGATTTTAGAACAATCATCTGCAACTCAAGACATACAATGTAGTTTCCAATCTCACTCAACATCTCGTCCATGTTCATCTCTTCTCCACCTGGCAAAAGCTTTTGCAATTCCTTCAATCTCTTCTTGATATCTGCTCCTTCTTCTTCACCTTCTTGTGTATAGTAAGATCTTTCTAGAATCTTGGAAGAATAACTAGGATCTTCATGAGTGGTCGATAATAGCTTGTGTTGCAAGAAACGGCTCCACGCGAATTCTTGAGCAGACAGAGCCAAAGCCATGTCTACTTCATGTTTCACGGTTTGTTCGAAACTTTTGTGGTTGATTTTTGAAGAGGGTTTGTTCATGTTGATCTTCTTGAGAGCTGGAACCAAGTGACTCGCATATCTTCTCGCGAAGATCGCCTTAGGGTTCTTGTTTGGTTGGAGAGAAAAGACTCGTTTTCTCTTGTTTATAGTTTGCCTCTCCATATGAGAATTTTTTTTTTGCTTCGTAGAAAGTTTACAAAGGAAATATTTATATATAGGAAAAGGAAAAACTCACAATATGAGAGAGAGAGAGAGAGAGAGAGAGAGAGAGAGAGAGAGAGAGAGAGAGAGAGAGAGAGAGAGAGATTGTGTATAATGATGGTTTGATGATGTGAAAGGAGTAATGCTATAGCAGAGCTCATGTGATATTCCACACAATCACACTTTATGAAGTTATTTCTTTGGATATAAATGAGTTAATATGTTTGATAATTTTACTAGCTAGTATATGTAAAATAAATATATAAACAATATAATTCAAGAAGATTTAACTTTATGATATTCTATGTCGGCAAGTACTCTAGTAACAAGTGAAATTCTCATATGATTCGCGAAACTATGAAAGGAATCATGATATGAATTAGACACGTTTTTCGTTAGTCACTACATATATTACATGACGGTTGAAAATCTTCAACAGAAAAAGACTTTGATTAATAACCAAATTTGCAGGATATGTCAAAATATTTTTGTATAGCCTTCAGACAACTTTTTTCAGTTAGTTAGAGAATGTTAATCAGAACTAATGATCAGAAGCTTACAAATGTTAAAAAAAGAAGGTAATTAGCTAAAACTAACACGAACAATAACCGGTATAGGATCTTATAAGTTAATTGAGAGAAAATGAAAGTAGAGAGGAAAAGAAAAAGAAGAAGAAAGTGAATAATGGGCGAAGGAAGAAAAAAAAACACATGGAGTCACATGGGAGAGCTCTAAATTTGGATTCATCAAGCCTACCCTAAAAGAGAGGAGGCTTGAGTTTTCTCTTTACCATGTGACTCCATTGCCAGAATATGAAGACATCAACACTCAAAACCCCACCTCCTATTAATACCTTCACATGTCACCCTCTCTCTACACATCCCCACATAGTTGTATATTGTACGAGTCTATGTAGGTATGCATGTGTGCATGTGTTTGTGTGTCCTTGATATTACCCATTTGTTTTCTCTTCATAGTTCATACCAAAAGAACTTTTGCCCGCTATCGACAGTTGCACGAGCAATTCCGCTATAGTGATGACATCCACAAACAAAATACATCTTCGATTCTATTTATAAATGGACGTTAGATAAACACGCATATCCTCATCATCAGAAATAGTGAACTGTTCCTCACATCCCACCAGCAGTGGAATGTAACTCAATTGCAAATTAACCTTACTTTCATCTAACGCAAGTTTCTTGTATATCCTAGCTTCTATCATCGACAAAGTGATCTCATCCACTGATGTCTTCAACATTAAACTATACATGTGACATTGGCATTTAAAATGTATGCTGACGTTGTTGCTCATTGTATACTGCCAAAACAATACAAAAAAACTCAATCAGTAATACTAGTTTTACTAGTTATATTACATTTATTAGTAATACCAGCTTTACTAGTTATACTACATTTATCAGTAATACCAGTTTTACCCAGTTCTCCTATATCAAGAACTCAAAATGGATGGTTTCGGGTTCTAATCTACTTACGATTCAACCACTGAAATCCATTTCATACCAATTTAAAGTCCTACGACCCAGAAACCATGGTAAAACACCCAATGCGCATACCAAAATAATATGCATAATCAAATCCAGTTCAATCCCTCAATTTACCAAACCCAAAATCATCTACTTGAAGAACAAACCTGGAATTTGAAGCTCGATGCAGCTACAGAGAGGCGAAGAAACGGCGGCGATGGAAAGCTCGGCGGCGGAGGAAACGGCGGTGAGAGGGCTCACTCCGGCGGCGATGGAGAGCTCGATGGAGAACTGAGTCGCGGCGAGCTGTTTTTTTTTTTCTTTTTTCGATGGAGAGCTCGATTGTGAGGAGTCAATGGCTTTTTAGTCAGAACACATTTCATTAAAGAATATAGGGGTATGGAGATTAAACGGGGATATATGAGATTTCAGAATCTGTCTTAGGGACATTTGAGAACATGGCTCAAGTGTAATATCTAATTTTTTTTTCGCGGAGAAGCAGCTTATTGGCTGAAGCAGTTACCTCCTGGATCACTGACTACTAGGGAGGAGACTAAGAATGCGTTCCTGAACAATTTTTATGATGATGCGAGATCCGAAGAGCTCAGGAACAAGATCTCTCAGTTTTCTCAAGGACCAACTGAGGCGTTTAAGGCTGCTTGGATCAGATTCATGTCATATCAGATGGATTGTCCACACCATGGGTTTACTCAGGTTCAGTTGCTGGGTATTTTCTTCAGAGGAATCGATTGGAGGTATTAGATGGCTTTGGATGCTGCGAGCAATGAGAATTTCAACACGAGATATCCCGAAGATGCTTATGTGCTGATTGAGAACTTGGCGTCTAGCAATAACACCAAGAATGCAGATTTTGAGCGGAAGAGGCTGAATGGGAATTTGGATGGATCGCAGATTGCTGAGGTTCAAGCTAAGCTGGATTCAGTGCACAATCTCCTGATGGATAAGACGAAGAAAGCTGTACACTTTGCTGATGAGGATGAAGTGAAAGGTGTTAACTACATTGGTGGTGTTTTGATTTCAAAGTCAAAGATATCAATACCCACCTCACCCACCCAAAACTTCTGAAAGCAAGGTTGAATCTATGCTTGAACAGCTCATTCAGGGACAGCAGAAGATGACAGTAGACTTTAATGGGAAGATAGATGCTTTGTACACATATCTGAATGGGAAAATCGAAGCTCTCAACATTCATCAGAAGATGCTGGAAACTCAGGTTGCTCAAACTGCAACAGCTGTCAAGGGAAAGATGGTTCATGCACATAATGAGCACGTCAATACAATCACCTTAAGAAGTGATGAAGAGGTCGATCCATGAGTGAAATTTGGCCTAACTGCAGGAATTTTCGTCGATCTTGACGACGAGAATTCAGAACCTCCCAAGGTATCGACCGACACCAGCCAGTGTCGATCGACACCAGTCCAGACACATGCCCGAGTCGTTTCCAATCCACGAGTATTGATCGACACCCCCCCTGTGTCGACCGATACGGAGACCGAGATCCAGATGCCTTGTATCGATCGACACCAATCTGGTATCGATCGACACCCTTTGCAGACTGACCCAGAAATTGCGAAGAAGCCGCAAATGACTGAGGAAAGAGTTTATAAGCCTAAGGTGCCATATCCTATACCACCCAGACATCTCATGAACCCTATCTCTGCGGAGAAGTTGCTCGCTTTTGAGAAGATGGTCATGAGGATTCCCCACACTATATATTTTGAGGAAGCTTTTGATAACCGTCCTTTAGAGTGTTACTTCCAAAATTGCAGAGAAACTGAGGAAGAGATCAAGGCACTCTTTATCAAAGCCAGAAGTACACCACCTCCGATGAAACAACTGATTAAGAGGGAAGACCCATAAATATTCTCAGTTCCATGCTCTATCTCTGGCGTTGAATTCAAAGAATCTATCGTTGACTCGGGAGCTGGCGTTAATGTCATGTCAAGGGCAATTGCAGAAAGATTGAAAGCTGATATTCGATCTCCCAAGGCATCTCTCACATTCGCCAACTGTTTCACCTCACTTCCATACGGTACAATCCCTGATTTGATGGTTAAAGTAGGAGATTGTCTGGTTCCTACTGATTTTCAGGTTGTGGAGATGAGTGCAAAATCTAGTACGCAGTTGATTCTTGGAAGACCGTTTATGGCTACGGTTGGTGCCATTATGGACACACCCAACAAGAGATTCTCGTTCTCATACATTTACAAGGAAGTGTAATACAAAGCCATTCCTACAAGAGGAGCTACCATGCATGTCTCTAGCATCGCTGTTGTCACAGGAGAGACGTTGGTAACTGATCATTTGGAAGAACATTCTAAGGTACCAACTGTCANGGATTCAGTGCACAATCTCCTGATGGGTAAGACAAAGAAAGCTGTACACTTTGCTGATGAGGATGAAGTGAAAGGTGTTAACTACATTGGTGGTGTTGGATTTCAAAGTCAAAGATATCAATACCCACCTCACCCACCCAAAACTTCTGAAAGCAAGGTTGAATCTATGCTTGAACAGCTCATTCAGGGACAGCAGAAGATGACATTAGACTTTAATGGGAAGATAGATGCGTTGTACACATATCTGAATGGGAAAATCGAAGCTCTCAACATTCCTCAGAAGATGCTGGAAACTCAGGTTGCTCAAACTGCAGCAGCTGTCAAGGAAAGATGGTTCATGCACATAATGAGCACGTCAATACAATCACCTTAAGAAGTGATGAAGACGTCGATCCATGAGTGAAATTTGGCATAACTGCAGGAATTTTCGTCGATCTTGACGACGAGAATTCAGAACCTCCCAAGGTATCGACCGACACCAGTCCAGACACATGCCCGAGTCGTTTCCAATCCACGAGTATTGATCGACACCCCCCTGTGTCGACCGATACGGAGACCGAGATCCAGATGCCTTGTATCGATCGACACCAATCTGGTATCGATCGACACCCTTTGCAGACTGACCCAGAAATTGCGAAGAAGCCGCAGATGACTGAGGAAAGAGTTTATAAGCCTAAGGTGCCATATCCTATACCATCCAGACATCTCATGAACCCTATCTCTGCGGAGAAGTTGCTCGCTTTTGAGAAGATGGTCATGAGGATTCCCCACACTATATATTTTGAGGAAGCTTTTGATAACCGTCCTTTAGAGTGTTACTTCCAAAATTGCAGAGAAACTGAGGAAGAGATCAAGGCACTCTTTATCAAAGCCAGAAGTACACCACCTCCGATGAAACAACTGATTAAGAGGGAAGACCCATAAATATTCTCAGTTCCATGCTCTATCTCTGGCGTTGAATTCAAAGAATCTATCGTTGACTCGGGAGCTGGCGTTAATGTCATGTCAAGGGCAATTGCAGAAAGATTGAAAGCTGATATTCGATCTCCCAAGGCATCTCTCACATTCGCCAACTGTTTCACCTCACTTCCATACGGTACAATCCCTGATTTGATGGTTAAAGTAGGAGATTGTCTGGTTCCTACTGATTTTCAGGTTGTGGAGATGAGTGCAAAATCTAGTACGCAGTTGATTCTTGGAAGACCGTTTATGGCTACGGTTGGTGCCATTATGGACACACCCAACAAGAGATTCTCGTTCTCATACATTTACAAGGAAGTGTAATACAAAGCCATTCCTACAAGAGGAGCTACCATGCATGTCTCTAGCATCGCTGTTGTCACAGGAGAGATGTTGGTAACTGATCATTTGGAAGAACATTCTAAGGTACCAACTGTCATGAACGTTCTCGATAGTCCATTTGTCATCACAAAGAAAGACGTCAAAACAGCTAAGGTAAAGAAGAAGGAAAAGAGCAAAGGAGTAAAAGGTGCTCACTCTATGACTTTAATCCCTCAGAGGTGTGATGGGGACTCGATTGAGTACAAGGTGAAGTGCAAAGGAACCTCAAAACCATTCTCCAAGGCTAGAGTCATTCTTATTCCAGAGCTGAAAGAGAAAGGAAAAGAGGTTATAGAGAGCATGTTGAGTAGAACTCTGAGTCTGCAAGTGTCTAGTTGTAGAACTTGCATGGGAGTGAGTTCTCAATCTCGCTCTGACTAATCACCTGAGCAATGTCAAGCTCGTGACGTTAAACAAGCGCTTGGTGGGAGGCAACCCACTGGTAAGTCTGTATATAAGTATTTTGTTTTTGTTTTGTTTTTAGTTTTATGTTTTGTGTCTTGTGTCTTAACGTGAAGCAGATTTAGAGGAGTATCGACCGATACTACATGGTGTCGATCGACACCGTGCGGGCAGGTAAGTTTTCTTTTAAAACCCTCGGGTTTTTCTTTCACTTCTTTCTTCTCCATCGACCGATACCGCCTCCTTTTTCCTCTCATATCGCATCCTCTATCTCTTTCTAGCATTTGTTTCTCCAATCAGCAAAGGTATGTATTCGAAATTCCACCTTTTCAGTCCGAATTTTTTTTAGGTTTGAGGTTTGTGAGATTTTACTCCTTAGCACTTGTTTTTCTTGACAATTGTCATTTGCTGAGATGCTCTGGAGTAGTTTCGCACCCTGCCTTACATTCAATTGCCTTTAGTTTCAACTTTTGGATGATTTAGATTGTGGAGATTCGATGAACTCGCAATGGCTAGAGTGTCGATCGATACCCTCTAGTATCGATCGACACCATTCGTGTCTGATGAATCGATTTTGCTGTGATAGCTGAGAGGTGTTGGATTTATGTTGTGTCTTTTTGTCTTTGTTTGCAGATGGCATATAGGCAAAAGAGAGCAAGAACTTCAGACGCATCGAGCTCTGATTCACCTGCAAGGAGATACAACTTGAACGAACGCGTCGAGGTGTGCATTGCCTCACAATGGGAAGCAGGAATCATCAAGGGTCGCCTCAACAACAACTGCTACAAGGTCGTGTCTGCTGATAACCACACAATCAAGTTTGTGGTAGCCGAACAAGCCATCCGAGCTGTCCCCGCACCGGTTTTCGAACCAGCAGCACCGAGCTCCAACCCATCATCTCCTGCAGCTCCTTCGCCTACTGCAGCTGTTGCAACGTCCCGCTCCATCTGGTCCTGATGTTCATTTAGCCCCACGCAGAGGCCCTTGGCCTAAGGTGAACGAGAAGGCTAGAATCCCTTGTCATCGAGATTGGAACGGGACGGAGAAGGAGGTTGTGCAGAGTGTATACTGCATTTACAGACCCATCTTGGATGAGTGGGATGATTATGACACGCTGCACTATAACACGTGGTTGGAAGTTGTTGTAGAGCCTACTCGGTTTGTTGACGGGGTCTCCATGCGTCGCTTGGGCCTTGACACAGAGCTGGCCCATCTGCTTGAGAAGATTGGTCTGGGCCAGATGGCTACTCAGCAGTATGATCTTTACCCGGATTTAGTTCGTTAGTTCATGGCGACAGTTCGCGTTTACTACCAGGACGAGGTTCTCCAGGATGCACAGGAGGGTACTTTGATTTTCATGGCTTGTGGAGTGAGGTACATGTTACCACTTCCTGATCTCTGTGACATCTACAGTTTTCCGCGGGATTGCAGGAGGGTTACTCTTCCCGCGCAGCATCCTGACATGCAGACATTTTGGGAGCATTTCGGGAATGGTGCTTATTACTCTAAGGAGTCCACTCAGATGGATATACGACACCCGGTCCTACGCTGTTTGGTTAGGATCCTGAGCATCACTCTCTTGTGCAAGATGGAACCACACAAGATGCGGGTGTCCGAGCTTCTACTTCTGTGTCTGGCTAT
>PKMM01041203.1:0-15686 GCA_002933915.1 Eutrema heterophyllum
TTTGGTTTCAACAATTACAACAAGTGCAGGGCTAGATGGCAAAAGCTGTATTGAATCCTAACGCTAAACTCTTGTAAGCTTTCGACATAAATATTGGAGACGACAAAACAAACCGCGAGAAGACAGAAAGGAGATATAACCCTATTCAGTGTTCATCACTCCTCTCAGTCTTCTTCATCTGAACTCTCATACGCTAATCCCAACAAGCCTTTCAAAGCATTTTGGCCTTGCCCATTGCTTTCCGTTCCTTTGCCGTCATTTTGGCCTGCTCCAGGTTGCTCCTCTGGTCTGTCCAGTTTCTTCAGCACTGTATTAGCTTTTTCTTTCTGCTTATCTCTGTGAACCTTTGCATCTGTTGGACCTCTGCCGCTTCTAAGAGGAGGTGATAAGCTGGGACTTGACGGAGTTGAGATTTTTGGGCGTTTTGGTTTAACCTCGACGACTTTTCTCAGTAAATCTTGTTGCCTGCATCAGAATAACACAAAGTTGGTCACCGAGTTAAACCCCAGTTCATGGTGCAAACAAATTAAGAAGGAAAAGGGAAGAATTCGCTACCTAATACCACTCTTTGGTTTGGGTTCAACACGAAGTGGCAAGGGAACAGATGCTGGAGATGAATCTGCTTGGGTTGCAGCTTTGTGATTTATGGTCAAGAAAGATCAAAAAAGCGTTTCGAAAGGCATATTCAGTAACCTAAGTCTGGTGGCATAGTGATCGAAATCACGAATACTGAACATTAAGCAATAAAGGATATTTTAAAGGCAGCAAAAGCCCGTTTCTCAGTTCGTCTCAGAAGTCGTTCTGCATCCTCCTCTGCTTCCATCTGCTCTTTGAGATAAAGTAAATCGTCGCTGTCCAAAGCTACAAAAAAAAAAAACTCAAGAGTTATGGTCTCAAAACAATGTTAAAAGAGATAAGAAAAAGGAGAAATCGGTACCGCCACGGCCATGAAGATAGCCTCCACGCTCACCAGCAACCTCTTGCATCTAAATGCAATAGCCAGAACAAGTGGCGGGGCCGTTATCCCTGCCGGGGCATGTTATCAGAAAAGTCGCGTTCCAAAATAGAATCAAACACAAGAATCACTTGACAGACATCGATAACCAACAATGGTAAGAAAGACATCAATAAGCTATACCAAAACAACCACATATTGATCCAATGCTAGGGAAACGAAGAAGCAAGAGCTTGATCAAATCGGTGACATTTAGCACACAAAAGAGATTAATTGAGGTCAACTTCTTTGGCGACATTTACTCAAAGCTACATCCAAATGCCTAAATACATGTACATACAATAGATTGCCCAGAAGAAGAAGAGGGCGACGCGCTAACCTTTGCAACCATCCGTTGAAATGTGACGTCTTCGTCATCTATCTTACCCTTCCCTGATTTCTTATCTGCAACAAAAGAGCCCGAAAACAACAGAGCTTAAAAGGTTTCTCGAGATGGAATCTACCCAGTAACCATATCAATTAGATGTCGCACCTTTAGGGTCGGACAGATTTGTGTATTCTTTAACTTCCCTCCCTGACATACTCTTCTTTTCCCTTCGATTCTACTTTCGCTTAATCTAATTCTTCGTCTGCTAATGATACGAGCGGAAATCAATTCTGACAAGAATTAGGGTTTCTACGTTCTCTAGGACTGGAGTCGAGGTTGACGATTGAACAAGGATGAAATCGGTAATAGCTCCCCAACAAGATTGTGTTATAGAATCTAGACGCTGTGGTTTTTGGTTTTTCTGAACAAATATAGTGGGCCTCTATTCAGGCCCAATATTACTCCACTTTTAAACTGAAAAGTGAAAAATCTTGAAAACCCCATAGAAATTAAGATTAAGGAATAAGGATCATTATTATTGGAATCCATTATTACACCATATACCTGCAATTGCATCAAGTATATCATTATTTGAAAATATTTCGCCCATTTAAAATTATGTGCTACTTAAAAAAAAAAAAAAAAAAAATCATATGCTAAGAAAGGAGAAAGGAAAAGCAATTAAATTTTGCAACACATTACACCAGTAAGAAATTTATTTCAGATGTCCCAGTCACTTTTAGTTATAGATCTACTCGATTTTAAATTCATAAGTCATTTATGATTATATTTTTTTTACGAAAAAAGAAGTCCTGACGTGTTAGCCTTAAGTTATTTTACTATCTGTATAATTAACGGTCTATTAATAATTTGAATAACTCACAATAGATACCAGAGTTATCTGATTAATATTTGTTTGAACTATTAAAAAGAAAAGAAGTCTAGTATTCTTAGACTGGTAACGTCAAGTACCCTTTATTGGCATGGACCTAATTTAGATAGAAAGTACCTTTACTATATATATTGATACATTATTATTATTAAGATTTATGTATATATGGATCAACCCTACAAGGAGAAAGGGTTCGCAATTAAATTCCAAATTGAATCAAAAGTATAAAACCAATCTTTTGAAAGAGAAATAGTTTTGTATCTATTTGATAAATGATAATACTAAACAAAAAAAAATCTACAATAAACAAGAAGAAAACCGCACGTTCGATATTTAGTTTTTGGTCCAAAGGAGGGGACGTGACATGAATCTTCACCATAATTTTGATCATCATAAAGTGTAGTAATAGATTTGGATCCCACGAGCGAGAGAGTGATGGGTTTTTGGTCCGTACGAAAACAATTTCCTTTCCTTTAAAAGCCAACCAACCAAAAAGAAATCGCATTTATAAATCTTTGTTGTTTCTTCGTTCTTTCTAACTTTCAAAAAAGTCATCAACTTGTCAGATTTCATCACCTAACCTCTCTCTTTCTCTCCACACCCATAACAACATTTAGATCAATCACCACACGCACTTTGATCAAACGGGAAGATTTAAGAATCAGCTAAAGCAGAAACAGACCACTAAAGCTTTAAGCTTTAAATAAAAAAATAACAAGTAAAGAAAAAAAGCTTTGCAATAGAAGTCAATGCCCGAACCATACAAAGAAAGTCAAAGTTGCATGGTGCGTTCTTGACTTCCAGTTTCTACCAAAACAATTATAATAAAGACCCTAAAATTCTCATTTAAAAAACCCCAAAAAGAAAAAAGAAAAACAAATGAAGAGAGATGATGACGAAGAGAGAAGAATCCAGCTGGTTTTTTAATGAGGTTTGTCCAAGAACAGCACCAACAGAAGCAGCAGAACAATTGGAGTTAATGTCTCTCTCTCTCTCTCTGGCATTGAAGGCAAAGAAGAGTTAATTCCCTTCTCTGTTCCATCATTGAAGAGAAAGAGACACCCAGAAGAAAGCAGAAGGGCTTTTAATGGCATCAAGCTGTAGTTGAAGCACTAGGACAGTTGTTCAAGGCGGTTTTAATTTGGTGCACAGTGGTTCCAATCAGGTTATTAACCGTTTCCACCGACTCCATATTCAGTTTAGCCGACGGTAAATTGCTCACCATTATCTGAAAACCAACCGTTATCAACGATCCCCCTCCTCCTCCAAAACCGCTTGATGATGACCGTCCTGAGCTCGTCGAGGCTCCTCCTCCTTGCTCAGTGGTTCGGTTTCCGTCTGGTGAGATTGTGAAACCTGAGGACAAGAGGGGAATGTACGAAGGATCTTCACCGCTCATTGCGATGTTCAGAGCTGCTAAATCCACCGGACTGTAGACCACAAGTGCTCCTGATGAGTCTATTGAGCTTTCTTGTAGAATTAGCATGTTGTTACTCTGTGATGCATTCGATGCCTGATAGAAAAACAAAAACAAATTTCATTAGCTAAGTAAACCGAGAATCGTGCGGGAATTTTGAAAAAAGAGGTAGGCTTACACGTAGAACCGATACACAGCATCCGGGATGTGATCCGTTTGCGATGTGAGCAACTTCTTGCACGGCGTTTCCATTTGAAAGAACATCCCACTAATACACAACCAACAAAGAAACATTATAATATATAGTGGCAAGTTAAAACACTTGGATGATTCTTTACATATGAAGATTTGAATTGTGTGTTGTTACCTGAGGACGGGTTCTTTCGTCTTTGAGGAAATTGAAGACATTTTGAGGAGAGCTTGGGAGCCAGAAGGTGGTGGCTGCGCAGAGGATAGTGCCGTTTGGTTCAGGGCTCTTTTGTGCAGTCACACGGATTCCAACTTCGTTCAATTCCGCAACAACGGTTGAGCGAGTGTTGTTAGATCTGCTCACGCTTAAGCAGTAGTTGCTAACCATTCTCTGAGCAAGTCTCATCATGCTTCTCTTCCCTTCCGGTGATGGAATCACTGAAAGTTGCTCAAAAATGTTAAATGGGTTTTCAAAATTGAGATTAGCAATGGAAACTTCTGTTGATTCAACAATTTTTTTACCTCCACCGAGATCACGGGATGATGTTGCTGGTGCCAATAGGGACGCAAATCTTTCACACATTCTCTGGAGAGTGGTAACCCATCGTTCAGCTCCAAAAGCAATCCCTTTGTGAATCATCTCTCTGTATAGCTCATGAGTCGGTTCTTTTTCTTCAGTTTCGATATGTTCAACCCAAGTAACCTGTTTCAAATCATTAGTCTGGGGAGATGCTACATGAAACATAATTTAGTAGAAAGCGGAACGAACAAACTCGAGTTAAACCTTGGAATATCCATTAGGCATGTCCTGAATCAAGCATCCAGATGGAAATCTGTAGGACTGAGAGTGGGAAACAAACTGAGGAAGATCATAGGAGACATTTACAACTACCCAGCTTCCTTGTTCAATCTGCTGACAATAGCGTATCTCGCAGAACTCACGTGTTGCTACCAAAGGAGAAAGCACTTCCATTTCTTCATACAACTACGTACATAGCCAAGCCAAGTAAAGTTATTGAGGAAGTCCTAAATCCTTATGAAGAATCACAAATTAAGGAGAATTACTATCAATTTTTACCAAATGCAATGCACCCTCATGGGTACCTCCCATTCCTGAAGATATCACTGCAAGTGTTTTAGACGCTGCAACGATCGAAGGAAAGAGCTCGGCCCACTTGACCTGCCAAAAAAAAAACGAAAACAAAAACTTTAAAGCAAATGCCGCCAACATTTGTGAAAAAACATGATGATGGAGATGTCTCAGCTACTTACACAATCCATGAACATGTCGACAAGTGCCATAGCATTCATGAAAACAATACCAGAAGACCTAGATGCCTCGACTCGACGGTTATGGTTCTTCCCTCGGTTACTTGATCTTGGAAAAATATTCTCATAGCTTCCAAGATTGAGAATGTCTCTGCAGCCATCTGTTCTAGTCCACAGAGGTTCGTTTGTGTGAAGAAGCCTAATCAATTCTTCCATGGCCGTCAAAGCAATGTCGTTCATAAGAGGCTTATCCATGTCTGATATAGCCAAGTTAGGCTGAGAATGCAGATTATTAGGAACAACAGCCATAGAACTTCCTGGAAGAAGATCAAAATCCAGTGAAGGACCTTGACCACAACCAGTTAAGCTAGTCATTGACAAATCCAACGGCGAGATGTGCATTGGATGTAACGTTGAGAGTTGGGAGGATATCGGTCTTCCCATATACTTTGATGCAATGGTCGACATTCTTTCAAGCTGTGCAAAAGATCAGATTAGAAATGAGGGGTTTTTTTTGAATCAAACCAAAATCGACTAAACAAAACCAACCTCTTCTCTAAGATGTGCATTTTCAATCCGAAGCTTTTGCTCATCAAAGTAAGGATCTTCACTAACAGGAGGACCTCCACAGTTGGGACATATAGCATGCTTGAGGGCTTCTCTAATAGCTATGTTTTCGCATCGAATCTTATCATTCTCTGCCTTTAGTGCATTATTATCTGCTCTCTCATGTTGCGCCTGCAAAAAAAACAGGACTCACAATCACAATCAAAATCCTTTCTTTTCTTATTCAGATAACATTTTAAACTCAAAAGAGAGAAAGAGAGAGAGAGAGAGAGAGAGAGAGAGAGAGAGAGAGAGAGAGACAAAACCTTAAGCTGAGTTCTTCTGTTCTGAAACCAGAACTTGATCTGTCTTGGAGCCAAACCCAATTCTCTGCTAAGTTGATTCCTCTGCTTATCATCTGGATGAGGACACTCCTTGAAACTCCTGCAAGGTCGATGGTTATGAGTGAAATAAATAAACAAACATAAATTTCTCCAGAAGAAAAAAAAAGGGAGAGAAGAAATTACGATTCGAGGCGTTGAATCTGTTGAGCGGTGTGACGGTGGTAACGTTTCTTCTTCCTATCCGTTTCAGAGCCGTCGTGATGTTGGCTACCCCCACCGTCTCCGCCGCTTCCACTCCCACTTCCGCCGACGCCGACGACGAAACTCATCTTTAAAAAAAAAAAAAATGTCGAGACAAATAAGAAAGCAGTAAACACTCTTTAATCTATGGCTAGCAACTTTCTTTTCTCTTTTACTAGTTTCACCCAACCACAAACTGTTAATGGTCCATTTACACCACTGTCGCCATTAACACAGACCCAGTAGAGAAGAAAAACAAAAAAAGTTTTTTTTTTTTTTTGCACCCACCAAATAACAAAAGAAGAGAGATTAAAAGAAGAAAACGAAACGGAAGAGAATCTGAAGAGAGATGCAGAGGCGATGATTACGGGAGGTGAAAGGGTTTGTTTTAGGCAAGAAATTATTGATACAGAAAATTGATTACAGAAAGAATTTTGTTCACTCACACCCAAAATTCAGCTAAATAGGGGGTTTTTAGCCGTAATTATGTGCCCTTGTGGTTTCTACAGAGCCACCCTAGAAAGAGAAATAGAGGAAAGTGATGATCTCTATTTCTCTAAGCTTTCACCTCAAAGCCTCACCTAAAGCCGCCATTAGTGCTTTCTTTTTTCTCTCTTAACCCTTTTTGCTTCTTCACATTCATTACAGATTCCCAAAACTCTCTTTCTCTCTCCAAACCCTTTAGAAATTGCGTAACTGATGGGTTTTAAATGGACAAAAGGAGGAAAAGAGAGAGAGAGAAATGGGGGTTTTAAAGTCTCTTGCTCTCTCCATTACTGCTAAGTAGTACTCTCACCATACTCGGGGAAGAGAGAGAGGAGGACCGAACCAACCTTCTTGTCTCTCTCCACAACTAACTCTCTTTCTCTCTCTCTCTTCGAGTTTACGGAAGAGATTGATTTTTTAAGAGATGGGTTTGTCTCCGGCAAGGGTTAATTAATCAACGGCGGTTGGATAAAAGCAGGGGGCTTTATCCACTTTCTCCGGCGAATTTCTCACGTCGTATAATGACAAAAATTAACTTTTATTGGGGTTTTGTGCTGATTCATCTTCTTCTCTTTTTCTTTTAACTTTGGTGGTTTCTTTTTATTTTTCTCTTTTTTTTCTTACTTGGTCAAAATTTACATAAGAAATAATTATACTAAAACAATATTATTATTATTATTAATCTTTATAAAAGGGTAAAAATGATAGAAGCTGTAATAAGACAATTTTTTTGGAAATTTTGTATATATATATATATTTTTTTCAAATCATCACTTGTTATATAAATTTAGTGAACGAAGACCAAAAGATTAAACTGAAAATTAAAAAGAAAAATGTGTTTTATATAACCTGGCCTATTTCAAACAGCATATTTTAAGAAGATAAAACAAACTTTTCTTAATCACGGCTAAAATATTAAATTGGAGATAATAGTAAAAAAAAATTGGGCATCACAGTTTTATACATTGACAAACAGCTTATCTCTATTCTCCACTGTGATCATATATTGAATCGGGTCATAATTTAGAAAAAAATTGTTAATTTATGGTTTTCTATATAAAATAAATATATTATTATGTGTTAAGGGAATCTCCAACCCTACCATATTTTCTACTCCAAATGCCATTTTGCAGTAAAATCATCTTCAACTCTACTTCATTTTTAACTGCAAAATGGGGAAATGCCATTTTTAACTCCATTTCAACTCCAAAATGGAGTTGAACTTTTTTTTTATCATTTTTTAAAAACTGTACCTTTCATTTTAACAAATATTACGAGACAATGATTTTATGGTTTCATTATTTTCCAAAAAGTTTTAAGTAATGTACTTGTCACATATGCACAACAGCAACAACAAAATATGATTCGTCAAATATTCTTGTAATAATTTCACTTCTTATTTAATATAATTAAATAACTAAAATATATTTGGACTCGATTAAAATTTATAGATATGATGATATGATTTTATTATAATAGCATAAACTAATATTAAATTTAAAAATACATAAAAATACTNAGGAATACATTGGAGATAAATCCAATTTCATTTTAGAATTACTCCATTTTGGAGATAAAAATGAAAAAATACGTTGGAGATGCTTTTACCTTATTTAATCCCATCTCCCTTTAGCAACATCACACGTTATTCAATACTTTGTCCAGTTTTGGACTGTTTAAACCAACTTTTACAGCTTTTATATATATAATTATAATTAGCTATTTTTAGGGCTCTTTAAATATTATAATTTTTTTTATTTTTTTTATTTTTTTGCCTGAAGACCTTTTTGCCTTTTTGAGTCGTCTCGATGTCTTGGCTGTTTCCTACTCACACGCTCTTAACTCTCAACAGTTCGAAGTGTGTATCCAAAAAGTCAAACTTGTTTTACTATATACATAGAAAATAGATATCTGTGGAAGAAAGAAATATGGTTGAAACTTGGAAACTTGACAACAATGTGAATTTAATATAAACTTTCGTTGACAAAAAGAATTAGTAAGCGTTAGCTGAAAAAAAAAATTGATAAGAAATTAATAACCTGACTAGGTTGACAAAAAAACCTGATTATCAAAAACAAATCTGAAAATTAAATTGTTTTGAGAATTATCTTCTTGGTGTTATCTTTTCATTATTGGATGATATAGAAACGTATCAGAGGAGATTATAAATGCTATATCGTGAAGTAAATATAAATATATCGATGAACTAAAGATAGTGTAATGAATTTATCATTCACCAATTCTTTGTTATTGATGAGATAATCATTTAGGAAGAATGTTATTTACATATTGACATATTGTTTATTACTCCATCCGTTCTACTAAGATAGATGTTTTAGAAAAAACACACATATTAAAAAAATAAATTAATTTTGATTATTAAATGCATCATTTTTTGTGATTAAACTTTAAATCAATAACATTTCAATAGTTCCAATTAATTTTCTTGAAATTTACAATTTATCATTATTAACTAATAAAAAATGCATAGAAAACCTAAGAAATCTATCATTGTAAAACAATTTTTTTTTCTAAAACTTGCATCTTAATGGAACGGATGGAGTATCATTTATCACTTTGGTCTTTAACTTACCACTAATGTGTGCTTATTATATTCCTTAAATAGTGACATTAATCTATAAAAAAAAATAAGCAATTACTAGAGTCTTAAAATAATTGATATAAATTTCCCATCTTACCACATTTATTTTGGGACCTTGAATAAAGTGAAATTTCACATATAATCTCTGCCTTCGTTTCCTCCATATAGCTATCCCAATTTAATTATCATATGGACTGATTCATTACTTTCTTTATTATCTTAAGAAATTAATTCAAATATATGTTCAACAAATTTTCATAATTAATACATGCAGATGGTACACACACGTGTTATCTAGAGTTGTCCAATTCGGGTAAGCCAAAACATTATAAAAATAAATTCACAAAGTTTTTATTCTTGACCATAGATTTAAGTAATTAACTTTACATCGATGGTAATATCATTCATTATAGATTTACAGCTTTTTGTTTGACTCTTCCTCGATCCAAAGCAGAGTTTTTAATCCTCTTGAGATGAGTTAATTCCAAAGAACCTCTGCTTCAAAATGTAGCAGATGTAGAGACAAACCACGACTGACCAAAACAAGTTTCGAACCGATGAAACTCCTTGGTTCTGTTGTTGTCCGTACGCAATCTTCATCTTCTCTAGCCTCTCTGTCTCTCCCGAAGTTTCTAAAACTTTCTTCATCCTCTCTGATGCTTCAGCTGCAAGCAAACCCTCTCTCACCTCTCCTTCTCCGACCTTAACCTCATTGTGTTCTTGACCATCTTTACTTTTCTGTTTCGCATTTTCGGTTTCTGTAACTTCCTTCTGCCTACCCCTTCCTCCAAGAGATGTTGGTTTTTTGGGAAGGAGGTTACGGAGTGAGGCCAGTCTCAGAGGCAGAGGTTTATCCTCCGGGATTGACACTTTCTTGGTCTACAAGAAAGGATAAAGATGTAAAGGTTAGTTTTTGTAGATATCTATCAATAGGATTCTTCGGATCTAACATGGAATAATTAAAAAAAAAAAAAAAAAAACTCACCAATTGTTTGAACTGGAGATTGTAAAAGATTTCAATGTATCTCTGCTTCGCTTTCTTTTGGTCTTCATTTACCTGTCTCCAAAATCCATAAAGGCTTCCCATTTTCAACAATTTCTCTGCATAAATCTTCCATGTGTAGCTGCACAAACGATTAAAACCCCCCACATATAAGCAAATGTAATGTGACAAGATTTGCGGTTTTACGTTTTAAGATTTATCTCTACTTACCACTCGTAGATGCGTTTAAGAGCAGCCTTAGAGATATTATCCCAATACAAACCATCTGTTCGGCATCTGCTGAAAAAATCTCCAATTCTGGTAACAGATTCATCACCATTGTTGGGATCAATGTGGAAACCAGAAACACCATCAACGATTATCTCCGCTGGTCCACCTTGATTTGTGGCGAACGTTGGGAGTCCACAGTTCATGGCTTCGATAACCGTTAAACCAAATGCTTCATACAAAGCAGGTTGAACAAATACTCCTTTTGTATCAGCAATGCATCGGTAGAGCTCACTGTTCCTGTATCTATCAGTTTGAGCAGCGATCCATCTGAATTTCCCCTTGAGCTTATACTTTTCAATTAGATCATGCATTTTCTTGATCTCAGCTTTTTCTTCTCTGTCGTTAGATTTCGACATGTCGAAGAATCCAGCAACGACTACAAGGTTAGCCATCTCTCTTAGTCTCTTGTCTTTGCCATACCACTCAACCAAACCGGTTATGTTCTTCACGGTGTCAAGTCTCGCCATTGAGAAGATGATCGGTTTCTCTCTTTCCACAAGATATCCCCTGTTTCCACACAGACAGAATCAACAAGTCAAATGGTGTTCGACTGTAAACTAATTCAATTGCAGTGGACTACCACTTACATGTGTTCGTCATTGTCTTTCTCATTGTAAAGCAGTTCTTGTATAGAAGGATGAAACTTGGTCAATCGTTTTTGCGTCTCTGTGTAAGGGAAGTATACAGATTGATCCGCGCCAGGAGCAGCGATGTTAAACTTTGGATCAAACACATCAATACCAGAGACAACCCTACATAGACCAGGCATTGTGAAGGCAGTGTGACTCTCATACTGTCCTGGCCTTTCGTTGCTGCAAATCAAACCGCGCAGATGGTAGTTTTATGAGTTTGAATCTTAATGTGTTTATATATATGTTAATGCTATAATATTGCAATAGAAAACGAACCTTCCTGCGATTTCTTGATATGTGCTGGTAATGATGAAGTCAGTGACATTCATTGCGATTAAATCAGCTGTGAATTGGCAAGAGAAATGGTATTTCGGATCTAATTCCTTCCACTTTGCATCTGAATCTTCATACTTTGTCTTCTCCAACGCATGAGCAATGGTTCCCTGAGTAACACCGAGTTTGGTGGCCATTAGAGATGCAACCAAGTTCCCATCTGTGTAGTTTCCGATGATGAGGTCAGGCTTGCACTCGAAGCGTTGGAGAATCTTGCTCGTTGCATCCTGTAAATAAGAAAAATTAACAGGAGGGGTTTAGCTTGCTTTTGTTGTTGAGAAAATACGAACAAACTTCTACCTGAGAACGATGAATAAATTTACCTGAGTAAATCTCTCCAGGTAAGGGTAGATATCGAATCGGGAAACCCATTGACGGAGGATTCCTTTTTCTGTAACAAAAGGAACCCTGAGAATATGAGAATGTTTGGTTCCTTCAATGGCTTCTAGTTCTTGATCACACTTTGTTCCTCTTGCTTCGGGTATTAACCGTGTCACCACAAGAATCTGAGGCTTGAATCCGAGGCCTTGTTGGTTAATTCGGATGAGCAGCTCTTCCTCCAAAGCTCTTACTTGATCCAGAATGTAAACAACCTATATGATCATCATACACCAAGGTTTTATATAACCAGGAAGATTTGCAGGTGATAATATAAAACTGAAGTTTTTTGTTAACGCAATTACCTGGCCTCCAGTATCTGGTAATCCGAGCACGTCTTGCTGACCAAAATAGCCATGGACAGAGAAAATCACAACGTTGAACACTGTGGGAAGTCTGCTAAAGAGAAAATCTAGCTTCACATTGTCTGGTGCTTCAAGAACTTCTGAGAGCATAACCATAGTTTCTTTTACTCTCTCTGATGTATTTCCCCAACCTTTCTGGAATCCCATTTCCTTCAACCTAATAAAGTAACTTTTCAATCAGATGCTTGTTCTAAACCCCATATATGTCTACATGATTCAGTTTTTTCTTGTTTTTTAACCTTTGTGCAAAAGTTTCATAAGGCGTGTGTTTTGGGTAAGTCGAGACTACAATCACAGCAAGCATCAGAGATTTCTGGAGCTTCGCAACTGTATTGAGATCGTCATTGATCATGAGACTCTGCATACATAAATCACCATAAATGAGTTATTTAAGAATATCAATGAAAATGGAAACAAGAAGATGATTGAATCATGACCTCTCCGTGATGATTAAGGTGAAGCAAGTAGTTCAACAAAGGCTCTAGTCTACTACTGGATTGGCCTCCAAGCTTAGAAGATATAAACTTAGAGATGTAATCAGCTCCATTCCCAATCGAAGAAGAAAGATTAAGCCGAGGAGTCGTGAAATCAATCGCTCCAAAGTCTATCTCCAATGCATTTTCATCCTTAGCCCTACAAAACATTTGAGAAAAAAAAAAGAGTACACCAGATGATGAATATTGCTCTGGTTATTTTCCCAAAACGCCATATGTAGATCTCTACTAACCATGACTCATCGAAAACAGATTCCTTGAGCTTTAAGTAATCCGTGGCGGTGATTTCATCCACTGATAGATCTCCAGAGTTGACCTTAACATATTCCCAGAAACCAGGATTTGGCCTTGCGGCTAATGCAACAAACGGTGGAACCACTGCCGCCTCCTGAGTAGTTAAAACAGAGAACATTAAACTGCTTCGCATAAACACGCAACTAACTAAACCGTATTGTTGTCTTATTTGCAAATGGTAATCACTAATGAAGATCATCTATTACCTGAGTACAAGTGAGAATGTAACCAAACAGTCCTTCCAGGATCTTCTTGCGTTCACGGCTATCTTCTATACATTTCTCTATCTCATTCATCAGATTCTCACGCTTCATTAGCTTCTTTCCTCCTTTAACAAAGCTAAAACGTGTTTCCACATACAAACATATAAGGAATCCAAAATGTAGCAAAAGAAAAAACAAAGTCAAAAGTGTGGTTCTGAAAGTTAAACCTGGCAAAACATCTCTTCATATGGTACCGGCTTTGTTTCAATGCATCAGGCATTTTGTCAGCGATCGAATCCGATCTTTGTAGCGTAGTTGGAGATGATGAAGAGGCCATTTCTTTTCTTTTCTTTTCTTTTTATTACAGAAACAACAAAAGATCAAAATCTCCTCAGAATATTGAAATGGTTGAGATGAAGTAGATTGCTGTAAAAGGGTAATAATCACAATGTATTTATAGATATACCTTAAGGTAATGAATATGCTGTGAAGGGGACAGGGTAGAAGGAGAAGGAAGGGGGAGAAGTTTATTCGTTAGAAATAAAGTTGAAAAAGCCAAGTGTGCAAGTAAACAAAAAAGAATATGCGTGATTTGTTTTTTTTTGTTGAAGCAAAATCAGATTTTGTACCTTTTGCTTTTCTTGGGGTGCATGTGAAAATAACATAAAAGGTATGAAAGTTTATTTTCATCCGGTTCACATAATTACTAGGTGAGTGGTCCTGTGCGGGCATTAATTGAATTTTATAGGTAGTTTAACTTATCTTGTTAAGAGAATAATGTGGCGGAAATATAGTTATTCTTTTTAAATATGTTTGGTATTTGATCATAATACGAAATCCTACTATGAAGTTAGATGCAAATTTGAAAAACAATCGTCTGATTTTTATTTTCGATGGGCCACTCACATGAGAAGTAAAAATACTTAGGCCATGTTTGTTTGCTCATCTGGATGCTCCATCCAGATGAAGCCCGTCAAAAATGTCAATTTCTGTTTTTCTGCCAAAAACACTAAATCCCGTTTTCCCGCCAAAAACGTAAAATCTTATTTTCCGCACAAAAAAAAAATCTCGTTTTCCCACCCAAAAAATGAAATCTTGTTTACTCGCCAAAAACGTAAAATCTAATTTTTTCGCAAAAACGTAAAATTCCGTTTTCCGCCAAAAACGTAAAATCCTATTTTCCGGCAAAAACGTCAAATCCCGTTTTTTCCTCAAACACGTAAAATCCCATTTTCCCGCCCAAAAACGTAAAATCTTGTTTCCCGCCAAAAACGTAAAATCCAATTTTCTCGGGAAAAACGTAAAATCTCGTTTTCCCAAGAAAAACTAATAATCATGTTTTTCCCATCAAAAACGTCAATTCTCGTTTTCCCGTCAAAAATGTAAAATCCAATTTTTCCGCAAAAACGTCAAATCCCGTTTTTTCCTCAAACACGTAAAATCCCATTTTCCCGCACAAAAACATAAAATCCCGTTTTTCAGCCAAAAACATAAAATCTAGTTTTCCCGCGAAAACCGTAAAATCCCATTTACCAGCCTAAAAACGGAAAATCTAGTTTTCCCGCAAAAAAAACGTAAAATCCTTCTTTCTCGCCAAAAACATAAAGTCCCGTTTTCCCGCAAAAACGTCAAATGCCGTTTTTCCCTCAACACGTAAAATCCTATTTTCCTGCCCAAAAACAAATAATCATTTTTCCCTGCCAAAAACGTAAAATCATGTTTTCCTGGGAAAAACGTAAAATCATGTTTTCTCAGGAAAAACGTTAAATCCCGTTTTTCCGCAAAAAACGTAAAATCATGTTTTCCCGTCAAAAATGTAAAATCCCATTTTTCCATCAAAAACGTAAAATCCATTTTTTCCGTCAAACACGTAAAATCCTGTTTTCCTGCCAAAAACGTAAAATCCCGTTTTCGCGGGAAAAACGTTAAATCACGTTTTTCCGCCAAAAACGTAAAATCATGTTTTCCCGTCAAAAATGTAAAATCTCGTTTTTCCATAAAAAACGTAAAATCCCGTTTTTCTATCAAACACGTAAAATCTTGTTTTCCTGCCAAAAACATAAAATTCCATTTTCACGGGAAAAACGTAAAATCATGTTTTCCCGGAAAAAACGTTAAATATGTTTTTCCGCTAAAAACGTAAAATCATGTTTTCTCGTCAAAAATGTAAAATCCCGTTTTTACGTCAAAAACGTAAAATCTTGTTTTTCCGTCAAACACGTAAAATCCCGTTTTCTCGCCCGAAAACGTAAAATCATGTTTTCCCGCCAAAAACGTAAAATCATGTTTTCCCGTCAAAAACGTAAAATCTCGTTTTTCCGTCAAAAACGTAAAATTCCATTTTCCGCCAAAAACGTAAAATCCCCTTTTCCCATAAAAAATGTAAAATCATGTTTTTCCGTCAAAC
>PKMM01041235.1:7511-64400 GCA_002933915.1 Eutrema heterophyllum
AAGACAGAGGAACTTACCAATTCTTGTTCCACTTGTAAGAAAGATTTCTGGCCCGAGACATGCTTGTGAATACCTTGACCATTACGGTCAGACATTCGAGCTGCTGATGTAGTGTCATGCTTTGCTTTGGCTTCTTCTGTGATCCAATAGTCACACATTTTTCCCCACAACGTATTGCCAATCCACTTCGGTTGCTTTCTTTTCGTCCCCGCCTTAGAAACCATGTCCTTGAGTCTCACTTGGCAAATCTTCTCGAACTTTAATTGGACAAGACCAGTGTGTATGGGATGCCATGTGTGTTCTTTCTACAAAACAAGATAAGAGCAAAGTGTTAGTGATCAAAGAAAACAAACAAAACAGAAAATTAAGAACAAATTGAGAGGTTAAGAAGATGACCGCGAATTCAAGAAAATATTTTTCTTTTTTAGGAACTGGGACACAACCCCAGTTGTAGTAAGGCTGATCGAACTTGTTTGTAAATATCCTTGTGATCTTGCGAGTCAATGCGGACTTGTCCTTACCTATAAACCTACAACCAGATAAACAAAAATGTTAAGTCTCATATACAATCGGTGGGATAAACAGATAAAAGAAATTGTATCAGAGCAAAAGGACTAAACCAGCATTACTCTAAACCAGCATTCACAGATCCATAATACTCTAAAACATTACTCTAAACAAAATCGAATCAGACAAATTCAGCTTACCATACGGTTCCAGGCTCCAATGTGGGAGAGAGGAGCGTTGTGTATTGGTCACGGCCTGGCTGGATAAGCAAGTTGGTCAAAGCGTCGAGCACGTCTTCCGCGAGATGTGGTTGCAATCCTTCGTCACCGTCAAAATCAACTTCCTCGTAGTCTTCATCATACTCCTCTTCGTCTTCTTCCAGGTGATCGTTTTGAGCCTCAGAACTCTGAGCTTGTGGTGACGCAGCGGGTGGAGCTTGAGGAGAAGGAGCGGATTGAGCTTGAGTCACAGCAGGTGGAGGTTGAAGAGAAGCAGAGGGTCGAGCTTGAAGAGAAGCAGAGGGTCGAGCTTCAGAAGCAGAAGCAGAGGGTCTTGGAGAAGCAGAGGCTCGAGGATCGGTTCCTGAGTTTCCAGATCCTGGTTGGCTCCTACTGGTCAAAAGCTACGGCGGAGGAGGGAAATCTTTGACACCTTCGGAGAATACTGGGACACAGCTACGAGGAGTGACGGAGGTTGAAGCGTCCGCCGGCGTGAATGAATACTGAGGCGGAAGCGGCGAGGCGGTTTTCTTTGATTTTCCCTTCGGATGCGAGATCCTTGTCTCACCGGGATTTATGGGTCCTCGATTCGCGGCTGTTGTCGCAGTGCGTCGTGCTCCTCGTCCTCTAGTCGAAACTTTTCCACGGCCAGACATCGGATTAAACGAGTTTGGTAGGGTTTGAGAGAAAATCGGCGGCTAAGCTTGAAGAGCTTGAAGAGAAGCAGATAACCCTTCTAAGTTTCGCTAAGTCTCTCATTTAGGTTAGAGGGAAATGTTCCCTCGTTAAATTTGGCAAAAATTTGGGCTCAAATTAGTTAATTTAATTAATTTTTCTTAACCTTATTTGTTTAATTTTTGCTTAATTGTATAATTTTTTGTAAGTTTTAATATTATGATTTAATTTTTGCTTAAGTTTTAATATTATGGTTTCACATACAAAACCCAAATAAATAAGATAAACCATTAATAAACTTCATTATCAAATATAACTACCTTATGCATTAGAATATTATTTAGTAAGGTTCTTCATCAACTTCAACTTCATCATCTGAAGACGATGAATTACATTGGAATTCGTCGTTTCCTTCCGCATCTCCGACATCGTAATCGAGATTTATTGGGTTCTCTCCTTGTACCAGATTCTCGTCTCGCACTACGAGATCTTCAATTGTAGCCAGCACTACATGATCATCATTTTCTTGTTGCAAAAGAGTCGGTTCTGTGTAGTCATATTCTCCTGAAATATGTCCTCGCGGGTTGACTTTAACAACATTTAGCCACGATTGCTTCGGTTTCTTCTTGTATGGGTATGGGATATAACAAACTTGATCCGCTTGAGAGGCTGTGCATGCAAAGTCATTATAAAGAACTTATGAATACATTATCTATCAAGAAAGTAATATATATATATATATAGGGATATACGTACCTAGAATAAAAGGTTCGTATTTATTGAACCATTTCGATGAAAGAACGTCTACAATGCCAGCATTGCTCCTCCGAGTGCCTCTACCGATAACAGGGTCGTACCACTTACACTTGAAAAGTGTGATTCTTAAATTAGCCATCCCCTCATACTCCAGTTGTATTATATCAGTTAAGATCCCATGGAAATCAGCTTGATCAGATGCATCACTGTAATTTTGTCCTTTGACACATACACCATAGTTACATGTCTTTCGTCCCTGGTTGTGGTTTTGCGTATGAAACAAATATCCTCTTGTAAAGTAGATAGGCCATGTTTTGGCATTGTTTTTCGGTCCTTCCACTATCTCTCGAACCCAAATAGGAAATTGATGCGTAGCTTTCCAGTAATTAACCTGCGTATAGTTAGAGAAAATCAAATATATAGAAGTATAGATACATATATAGTTAAGAATATTATTCAGACTTACATAATCTTTCACCCATAAATGATATTCGTTAGCTCTTTTCGCGGAGAGTTCTTTTTCCGAAAGATGTGGATATTTTTGAGAAATAGATAGTTCAAACATGCTGTTTAAGAGCAACACAAATATGAGACCAATACAATTTGGGCCATGTTAAAACTTATGTAAACACACGGTAGAATATACCTCTCAATTTCCTGAAAATATTCACAATTTCGCAAGACATATGCATGTGCGCATCGATAGTCTTTCTCTAAAAGCCAAATTTCCTGGATTTCTCCACTTGGACGACCAACATGAGTGAATATATCCGGTACGTCAGGGACATGATATACGGGGACTTCACCTTCATTGAATCTTGTTAACCTGACCAAATTAGTTAATTTGAAGAAATTTAGAATAGATAGCATGTGTCTCCATATATATGTGAATTATTATAGTGTTTACCTTGAATTCGTGTCTATATCAGAGGCAAAATAATGCTCTGTGAAATAAGATACCTCTTGTTTCAGATAAGCTTTAACAATCGATCCTGGTGCATATCGTTTGTTTTTTGCTTTCCCTTTCAACTTTTTGAAAAACCTTTCAAAAGGGTACATCCACCTATATTGCACGGGGCCTCCTAATTCAGCTTCGTAGGGGAGATGTATAGGCAGGTGCTCCATCACGTCGAAAAATGATGGTGGAAAGATCTTTTCCAAATTGCATATGATCAACACTATGTTTTGTTTTAGAATTTGGACGCGACTTTGCTGCAAAGTTCTCGAACATAAGTCACGGAAAAATACTCCGATCCCTACAATATATACATTTAAACTACAATGGTTAATAAAAAAAACTATGTAATCATATTTACGTGTCGCATATTCATATAACTATAAGGTGAGACTACCTGATAACGCGATGTGGATGTTCCTGTCTAGGAGTTCTGCACAGATAAATGGAAGTAGCCGCTCCATAAAAACATGGCAGTCATGACTCTTCATCCCAGAAAACTTTGCATTATCGATATCAGCACAACTAGCTAAGTTTGAAGCATAACCATCTGGGAATTTGACCGAATGTTTCACACATTCCAATAAACTTGTTTTGGCTTCGTCTGCCAATGAGTAGGCGGGGAAAGGAGCTCTACCCTCATCATCAATATGTAAGTGTGGCCGCGAACAAAATGCTTGTATATCCAATCTTGAAGGGATGGTGTCTTTTGATTTTCCTTTTACACGCATAAGAGTTTTCATGATGTTGTCAAAAACATTTTTCTCTATATGCATCACATCAAGATTATGTTGAAGATTAAGGTCCCTCCAGTACGGAAGCTCCCAGAATATGCTTTCTTTGTACCAGTTATGCTTCTTCCCAAAGTGAGGCTTCTTCTTTTCATGACCGTTTCCACCAACATCCTTAGTTTTCGTTGGATTTACACGACGCAACCGGTAGGAATAAACTTGCTCACCGGTCAAAGACTCAGGTGGATAGTCGTTCCTAGCGTCTCTTCCGATCAAAAAGTCTTTTCTATTCTTCCTCAGTGGATGATCATGAGGAAGAAATCTTCGGTGACAATCGAACCAACACGTCTTTCTTCCGTGCGGCAGATAAAACGACTTTGTATCTTCCATGCAAATAGGACAAGCCAATTTGCCATGAGTGCTCCATCCTGATAGCATGCCCAACGCCGGAAAATCGCTTATCGTCCACAATAGCACTGCTTTCAGATTAAAATTTTGATTCAAGGATACATCGTACGCATCAACGCCATTGGACCACAATTCTTTTAACTCGTCAATGAGAGGTCGAAGGAATATATCGAGACTACCTCGCGGATGATTTGGCCCAGAATTCATAATTGTAAGAAACAAGTACTCCGTATTCATGCACATACCAGGGGGTAAATTATATGGAGTCAAGACCACAGGCCACAACGAATGATTTTTTGACTCGCCAAATGGATTGAACCCATCTGTACATAATCCAAGATAAACGTTTCGGGTTTCTTGGGCAAACTGGGGATGTCGATCCTGAAAATATTTCCACTCCGCCCCATCAGATGGATGACACATTTCTCCCTCCTTTGCTTCGTGCTCGGCATGCCATCTCATTGCCGATGCAGTCTTCTCGCTTTGATACATTCTCTTTAATCTGTCAGCAATAGGCATATACCACATACGACTATATGGTACTTTGGTCCTACGGTTTTGCTCGTTAGGCCTCCATCTTGGTGAATTACAAAACCCACACTTATCTAACCTTTCGTCTTCTTTCCAGAAGATCATACAATTGTTAATGCAAACATCAATTGCATGACATGGGAGGCCTAAATTGCCCATCAATCTTTCCGTCTCGTAATTTGAACATGTTGCCTGGTTTCCTTCAGGTAAATACTTACTAAACATTCCGCACATCGAATCCACTAACCTCTCACTCATATTATGATCTGTCTTATGTTGCATGAGCTCAGCAGCAAAGGATAACTGCGAGTGACCTTCACGACACCCATCGTATAAAGGATTTTTCGCTCCTTCTAACAAGTCGTAGAATTTTTGGGAATGATTCCGTACAGGTTCTTCTACATTCTCATAACTATCATCAGCATGATGAAATGCATCATTCACCATATCCACATATCTACCTTCTACATTACCCACTTCTTCACTCTGATCACCTACCCACGTTGTATCACCATAACTCGTTCCTAAACTCATATCGAGTTCTTCCCCATGCTTATACCAAACATAATAACCAGGCACAAATCCATTGTTATACAAATGGCTCCAAATTTTAGCCCCCGGTAAAAATCTATTATTCTTGCAAACACTACAAGGACAATAAAACTTACCGTCATTGCTCTGCGTAAGCTCCTGGCTATTTGCAAATGTCATGAATTGATTATCCACCCCATCTCTAAACTCTGCTGAGATATTACCCGTCGTTTCATCGAACCTCCGATACATCCACTCCCGGCCATTACTATAATTGTAATTTCCCCACATTTTCAAACTTTAAAAAAGAAGATTCTCGTTTGAACAAAAAAATTAAAAAAAAAAAGAAGATTCTCTCAACATTTACGTGTGGAGTGAGATGAAACAATTAACGTGTGAGGTTTGCCTATATAGAATTTTTGCGACTACATTTGCGACTCCATATTGTAATCGCAAAAAGTAGTTACACCTACCACAAACGATAAACACGTGGTTTTCCCAAAAATTTTAGCGACCCGCCGAATTTAGTCGCAACTTCGTCGCAATTTTGCTACTATTTGGCGACTAAGTGTAGTAGTCGCAAAAATTATTTTCACAGACCACACACGATCAACACGTGTCTTTTTTTAAAAAACTTTTGGCGACCCACCGAATTTGGTCGCAACTTCGTCGCCATTTAGCGACTATATTGCGACTAATTTAATTAGTCGCAAAATAGCAACTGCGTGGCGACTAACTTATTTTAGTCGCAACTTAGTCGCCATTTTTGCGACCACCTTTGTAGTCGCAAATGTCAGTCGCTAATTACCTATTTTCTTGTAGTGCTTGGCATGGGTTTGGTGCTTTTAGCCGCGGCTTTTCCTTTTGCATTGGAAGCCTTGGCAACGGCTTTGCCCTTGGCATCGGTTGAAGCCTTGGTTCTTGCTCTAGTTGATGGAGCACCTTTGTTGGTCATTGTGCCTATATATTTCCTAGAGAAAAATCGTGAGCTCCCAAAGACAAGGCACAACGATTTCTTAAAATCAAACAAAGGTTTTTCAAGAAATAAATCGAGCTCAATGAACAAGGAAACATCCAACCACTAATCAAGCAAATTTGCAAATCGATGTTCTTAGCTCCAAAAATCAATCGAATTTTTGAAATTTTCCAACTCTAAAATACCTCTAATCAAAATTGTACAATTCCAATTATTGAGGCAAAATTCTCTAAATGAGGTGGGTTGTTTCAGCACATGAATCAACAAGTTCAGTCATAAAGAACCCAGCCCCAAGGTCTATGCACAAGTGAAACACAATATCTAACCACCTTCAAGAAGTTTTCACTCAAGAACATACTCATGGTTTTTCAAAGAATGAATGGGAAGAATACCTTGGGGGTTCGGAATTAAATGCCTAGAACGATGATGAATCCAAAAAGATCAGTGAAAATCAAGAATTTAGCACTTTGAATCACGAAATTTGAGTGAAAGGAGAGAAAGTTATGAAGAAAAGTCTGTTCTTAGTTTGAAAAGGGGGAGGCAGCAGCGAAAATGGGTGACGGAACAAGGGTTTTCGCGTGAAAAAGGAAGGAGAAGGGGGAACTCACCTGGGCGGGTCGGGTCTTATCTAGGTCGGGAAGCGGGTCGGTCAACGAAATTTCAAAAAATTTGGTCAACACCGAGTGCACAGGTCGGTGCAACGGGTCGGTGTTGGCAAATTTTTAAACTTTCGTCGCTGCATATCGATGTCACAGATCGGTGTCACGGATCGGTTTTAAGGGCATTTAGCTCTTGTTTCCACACCGATCTGTTGTACCGATTTGTGGACTCGGTGTTCAGCTTCCTCCTTTTCTTGGCAAAGTCTACACCGATGTCACAGGTCGGTGTCACGGATCGGTGCTAAGGCCATTTAGCTCATGTTTCTACTCCGATCCGTTGCACCGATTTGTGGACTCGGTGTTGCTATGTCCTTCACTTGGCATGGCTCACACCGATGTCACTGGTTGGTGTCACGGATCAGTGTGCCCTCGTCGACCTTAGAGTCCCTAGAAACACTTAACAAAAACATCAAAATGAACTACGCAAAAGAGAAAACAAGAACCTAAAAGTATATACAATGATAAGCTTGGGGTGTCTCCCAAGAGCACTTTGTTTAACGTCACTAAGTTCGACGTTGGTTACCGTATTCAAGCGAGAGGAACATCATCGAGAGGAATTGAGGCTCACTCTTCAATGATTTCATTAGCATGGTACGGCTTGAGTCTTTGGCCGTTTGCAACAAATTCTTCTCCATTTTTGTTCACAAAAACAACAGCCCCATAAGACCGCACTTCTTTGATCACAAAGGGACCGGACCATTTAGACCGCAGTTTCCCGGGAAACAACTTGAGGCGTGAGTTAAAGAGCAAGACTTGATCCCCTTCTTTAAAGTCTTTGCGCACAATCTTCTTATCATGGAAAGCCTTAGTCCTTTTTTTGTAAATCTTGGAGCTCTCATAGGCTTCGAGCCTAATCTCATCAAGTTCTTGAAGTTGGATCAAACGCCTCTCTTGTGCCGTCTTGAGATCAAAACTTAGGAGCTTCACGGCCCACATGGCCTTGTACTCAGGCTCGAGCGGTAAGTGGAATGACTTCCCGTAGAGAAGATTGAACGGTGTAGTCCCAATAGGTGTATGCCCACAATGCATTGTCTAGCTTCTTAGCCCAATTCTTTCTCGAACTACCCACGGTCTTCTCTAATATGGCCTTGCTTTGTCGGTTTGAGACCTCCACTTGGCCGCTTGTTTGAGGGTGGTATGGTGTGGCCACTTTATGCTTAACCCCGTGCTTCTTGAGTAGACTCTCGAAAACCTTGTTGATGAAGTGGCTTCCCCCATCGCTTATGACAACTCTTGGCACCCCAAACCTCGGAAAGATGATAGACTTGAAGAGCTTGAGAACTACCTTAGCATCATTGGTCGGACTAGCGATTGCTTCTACCCACTTAGACACGTAGTCCACCGCTACCAAGATATATTGGTTGTCATATGAAAGGGGGAACGGTCCCATGAAGTCAATGTCCCAAACGTTAAAGATTTCAACCTCAAGAATGGGGTTTTGAGATATCTCATCCCTTTTAGCAATGTTCCCCTTTCTTTGGCATGCATCACAAGTGGAGACAAAAGCATGAGCGTCTTTGAACAAACTAGGCCACCAAAAACCGGATTGGAGAACCTTTGTCGCCGTCTTGAAAGAAGCAAAATGACCTCCATAGACCGAGCCATGGCAATGGAACAAGATTCCACTCATTTCTTCTTCCGCCACACATCTTCGATATAAGACATCCAAACACAACTTGTATAAGAACGGCTCATCCCAATAATACCTTGTGACGTCAAGAAAGAATTTCTTCTTCTTGTAGCCTTCCAAGTGGGGCGGCTCTCTTCCACAAGCCAAGTAATTTACCAAATCCGCAAACCAAGGTAGCTATTCCCCCATCAATCCCTTAGCGTCCTGATAGTAGATATTTTGGTATCTATATAATCAATTCTCTAAATGCTATTGTAGCATAAGAGGTATCGAACCAAGGAAGTGTGAGGTTAACACACTAGGAATGCAAGAAACTATATAAGCTAGGCAAATCAAGCGGTTTTGATTTTAATTCTAGCAACCTAATGTAATTGAAAGCAAATAAGCAAAAGACAATCACTAAACGAGATTAACAATGATTAAAAGAGGGATCTTTGGGTAAGGTAATTGATTTGGGGGAATCCAAGCTAATCAATGATGTCAAATTAACCACATAAGTTCATTTCCTTAAGCCTAGAACACTAATCAAGATTAATTTAATCTCTTAGCACTAATCATTTCACTAATTACCTAATCAAGAAAAAACTCTCATTTGTGATTAAGTAATTAGCAAACATTAAATTCAAGTTCTAATGGCTAATAATCACCGTAGGCAATCACTTTCATGAGCTAAGTATGAGAATCCTCTTATTTAACTCTACTAGGCATTTCATCAAACACTTTGTGTGCATGAAATGCCTTTACTTCTAGATCATCTTTCTCAAGCCTAATCTAGCACTAAAATCATCAAATAAGAGAGGAAACATGTTAATTAAGCCCTAGACATCAAAGACTAACAAAGAAAACCCCTAAATCTACCGGTCGGAGTGTGCCGCACGGGAGTCGGTCGGTACTGGTCTACATACACTTTGTAAAATCGCCATATCTCTTGAACCACTTATCCAAATGACCTGAAACCACCTCCAGGTGACCGCTAACTCATATATCTACGACGTTCAAGAAGAATGTAGAAGCTGAATCGGATTGGAAATCCTTCGTATTGGTTGATCTTTCAGAAGTCGTATTGGGAGCAGGACTCGTTTAGACGCCAGACAGGCATATCTCTGATAAATCTGAGGTGTCTTTCTAACCAAGGATCATAATGACATGCAACCACCTCCAGAAGGCAGCTAACTCAATCATCTACAACTTCTATGAAGACTTCCGAAGCTAAATCCGAGTGTAAGTTCTTCATTTGGCCTGATCTTTGAGTCACTTCGGCTGGCTTCACAAGGACGGATTAGGAAGTGGTTTTGTACCGACCAAGTGTACCGAGCTAGGGCAGGTCGGTACTAATCTTTTCCCCAGTACCGAGCAAGGTGTAATGCTCCAGAACAGGTCGGTACTAATATTTCTTGTGCTGATTGGTGGTACCGACCTAGTGCAGGTCGGCATTGTCTCGCGGCCAGTCAGACATACCCTTAGTAAAATCGCCGTATCTCCTGTAATACGCATCCGAATGACCTCAAACGACCTCCTGTGGACAGATAACTCATCTTGCTACAACTTACATGAAGATCATTGAGGCTGAATCCGACCGGAACCCCTTCTTTTAGCCGGTACAAATGGATTAACCTGCACTGACGTGTTTGTACCGACCAAGTAGTACCGCTCCAGAACAGGTCGGTACTAATATTCCTGAGCCTTCATGCCGATCTGATCTGGAGCGGTATTGAGAAGAGCTTCTGGTCGGTACAAGTCTCTGTTGCAATACCGATCCAATGGACCGATCCAATACTGGTCGGTATTGGTTGACAGCTTCGCGGCTAGTCGGGCATGGCTTCAGTAAAAAAGGAATATCTCCCAAACCGCATATTTGAATGGCTTGATTCCAACTCCCCTGGACATCAAACTCATCCCTCTACAACTTCAATGAAGACCGTCGAGGCTGAATCAGATCGGAGGGTCGCCGTCCAGCCGCATCTTTGAGACGCTTCGGAATGATCCTTGCATCCTATTTTGCTCAATTACTCCAAATATCTCCAAAACACCTAGAAAAACTCCAAATGCATTCAAAAACTCTCTAGGACCTAATGCAACATCCTAACCTCTAATAAAGACCTAAATGCAAGACAAAACCATGATTATTGATATACTCATATATTGCATGTTTTAGCATACATGTCACTTAGAGTTTTGTATCATTTACATGCATAATCATGGTTTTGTCTTGCATTTAAGTCTCATTTAGAGTTTAGGACATTTGCATTAGGTCCTAGTGAGTTCTTGCATGTTTTGGAGTGTTTTCTAGGTGTTTGGAGGCAATTTGGGGAAATTTGGAGAAATGGACCAAAGTAGGATATAAGGGTCATCCGAGATGTCTGAAAGATGCAGCTGAACGACGACCTTCCGTTCAGATTCAGCCTCAACGGTCTTCATGAAAGTTGTAGAGGGATGAGTTATATTTCTACCGGAGTTTGAATGAAGCCATTTGGACGTGTTTGGGAGATATGACAGATTCACTGGAGGTGTATCCACCTGGCCGAGACAGTTTCGATCTACACCAACCCGTGCACTCGGTGTGACTAGTCGGTGTTAGGGCAGAAAGAAATGTGCTAAGCACCGGTGCACTCGGTGTGGAAGCAAGAAGAACACACCGACCCGTGCACTCGGTGTGACCAGTCGGTGCTCCCTGCCTCTCCCTTGAAGAAGCTTTTCACACCGACCCATGCACTCGGTGTGACCATTTCAGGTTGCTGTCACGACCCAAGATACGACCGGGTCAATACCCGGTTTGTTCCGGGTTGACCCGGTCGCCCACCTTTTAGTATAAATACTTTCTAAACCTAATTTCATGTTTATGTCTTTTTCTCTTGCTAAAAAAACCTTCCATTTTAGGGTTCTAAGTGATTGTAAGAGAGATCTTGAGTCTTTATGCAATTTAAAGTTTGTTTCTCTTAATTTCCTTCTAATCTTTCATATTCATATTCTCTAATCATGATTAACAACACCTCTTTCATGAGATTTGGTGTGTTCTTCATGATTAGTGAGTAGTTCTTCTTGGATCATTTGGGTTTGGTAGATTAGGGGGTTTCTTTGTTAATCTTTGATGTCTAGAGCTTAATTGGCTTGTTTCCTTTCTTATTTAGTGTTTATAATGCTAGATTAGGCTTGAGAAAGTTAATCTAGGTCATAGGGAATTTCATGCACACAAGGTGTTCGATGAAATTCTCCAATGAACTAAATAAGAGATTTTCATACTTAGCTCATGAGAATGATTGTCTAAGATGAATTTTGGTTATTGGAACTTGTTATTTAATGCTTGTTGATTTCTTATTCACAAATGAGAATTTGATCTTGAGTTTGTAATTAACAAAGTGATTAGTGCTAAGAGATTAGATTAATCTTGATTAGTGTTCTAGGCTTAAGGAAATGCACTTGTGTGATTCTGTAGACATTATTGCTTAAGCCCTAGACATCAAAGACTAACCAAGAAAACCCATAAATCTACCAAACCCAATGATCCAAAGAGTTTCTACTCACTAACCATGGTAAACCCAACAAATTCTATGAAGAACATGTTAAATCCCATAATTAATGAGTAAAAGATGATTAAGAAAGAAGATATAACTTAAACTTGCATTCAAATTCAAGATGTCTCTTACAAAATCATCCAAGAACCCTTAAAAACAAGGTCACCACGTTTTTACTAGAGGAAAGGAGAGAAAAATAAAGCTTAGCCCATGAAAATTAGGTTTTTGGACTATTTAAAGGAAGGTGGGCAAACCGGGTCAACCCGGGAAAAACCGGGTCTTGACCCGGTTAAAAGTGGTTTTTGGCTGATTCTGTAGGTCTGTACCGACCAGTCCGGGGTCGGTAAAGTGGATCGGCACAAGTCTCTTGTGTCATACCGGTTGGAGTGTGCCGCACGGGAGTCGGTCGGTACTGGTCTACATACACTTGGTAAAATCGTCATATCTCTTGAACCACTTATCCAAATGACCTGAAACCACCTCCAGGTGACAGCGAACTAATATTTCTACGATTTTCATGAAGAACATAGAAGCTGAATCGGATTGGAAATCTTCCGTATTGGTTGATCTTTCAGAAGTCGTATTGGAAGCAGGACTCGTTTGGACGCCAGACAGACATATCTCTGATAAATCTGATTTATCTTTCTAACCACGGATCAGAATGACATGCAACCACCACCAGAAGGTAACTAACTCAATCATCTACAACTTATATGAAGACTTCCGAAGCTAAATCCTAGTGTAAGTTCTTCATTCGGCCTGATCTTTGAGTCACTTCGGCTGGCTTCACGAGGACGGATTAGGAAGTGGTTTTGTACCGACCAAGTGTACCGAGCTAGGCCAGGTCGGTACTAATCTTTTCCCCAGTACCGAGCAAGGTGTACCGCTCCAGAACAGGTCGGTACTAATATTTCTTGTGCTGATTGGTGGTACCGACCTAGTGCGGGTCGGCATTGTCTCGCGGCTAGTCAGACATGCCCTTAGTAAAATCGCCGTATCTCCTGGAATACGCATCTGAATGACCTCCAACTACGTCCTGTGGACAGATAACTCATCTGGCTACAACTTTCATGAAGATCATCAAGGCTGAATCGGACCGGAACCCCTTCGTTTAGCCGGTACAAATGGATTAACCTGCACTACCGTATTTGTACCGATCAAGTAGTACCGCTCCAGAACAGGTTAGTACTAATATTCCTGAGCCTTCATGCCAATCTGATCTGGAGCGGTATTGAGAAGAGCTTCTGGTCGGTACAAGTCTCTGTTGCAATACTGATCCAATGGACCGATCCAATACTGGTCGGTATTGGTTGACAGCTTCGCGGCTAGTCGGGAGTGGCTTGATTCCAACTCCCCTGGACAGCAAACTCATCCCTCTACAACTTCCATGAAGACCGTCGAGGCTGAATCAGATCGGAGGGTCGCCGTCCAGCCGCATCTTTGAGACGCTTCGGAATGATCCTTGCATCCTATTTTGCTCAATTACTCCAAATATCTCCAAAACACCTAGAAACACTCCAAAGGCATGCAAAAACTCTCTAGGACCTAATGCAACATCCTAACCTCTAATAAAGACCTAAATGCAAGACAAAATCATGATTATGCATGCAAATGACACAAAACTTTAAGTGAAATGTATGCTAGAACATGTAAAATATGAAGATATCACGTCCTCAAAACCTCTCACGGCCTCAACTCCTTTTCTCAAAACACTCACTAACATCAATTGCTCCGCGGGGATTGAGTCGTCAATCGGGACAAGGTCTTCAATACGCATCCTAGAAAAATGATCCGCAACTCCATTCTCAATACCCTTCTTCTCCACACTCTCCATATCAAACTCTTGAAGTAGTAAAATCCACCTCAAGAGCCTTGGCTTGGTGTCTTTCTTAGCATAGATATGTCTCAATGCGGCATGGTCCGTGTAGACAATGATCTTGGAGCCAACCAAATAGGACCTAAACTTCTCGATAGCAAACACAACCGCAAGTATCTCTTTTTCCGTAGTGGTATACCTTCCTTGTGTATCATCAAGTGTCCTACTAGTGTAGTAGATCACGTGCATCTTCTTGTCATTCTTTTGTCCAAGAACCGCTCCAACCGCGTAGTCACTTGCATCGCACATGATCTCAAAAGGTAAATCCCAATCCGGAGCTTGGACTATTGGTGCGCTCACAAGAGCCCTCTTGATCTCCAAAAACGCCTCAAGGCATTCTTCATCGAACTTGAACTCCACCTCTTTGCAAAGAAGCCGTGTGAGAGGACGCGCGATCTTTGAGAAGTCCTTGATAAACCGACGGTAGAAACCCGCATGTCCCAAAAAGCTTCGAACACTAGTGACCGAAGTTGGAGGCTCTAGACTCATCATCACTTCAATCTTCGCTTTATCAACCTCAATGCCCCTTTCCAAGATCTTGTGTCCCAACACTATGCCTTGCCGCACCATAAAGTGGCATTTCTCCCAATTAAGCACGAGGTTCGTCTCTTCACATCTTGTGAGAACCCTACAAAGATTGGACAAACAAGAAGAAAACGAGGAGCCATAGACCGAGAAGTCGTCCATGAAGACCTCGACCATCTCCTCAATTAGATCCAAGAAGATCAACATCATGCACCTTTGAAATGTGGCGGGTGCGTTACATAGTCCAAACGGCATCCTTCGATAGGCAAAGGTGCCATAAGGACATGTAAATGTCGTCTTCTCTTGGTCATTCGGGTGAATGGGAATTTGAAAGAATCCCGAATAACCATCCAAAAAGCAATAGAACGGGTGGCATGCTAATCGTTCCAACATTTGATCAATGAACGGTAAAGGGAAGTGATATTTTCTAGATGCGGAGTTCAACTTCCTATAATCTATGCACATCCTATGACCCGTTATCGTTCTAGTTGGGATTGATTCGTTCTTTTCATTTTTAACCACGGTTATCCCACCCTTTTTAGGAACCACGTGCACCGGGGAAACCCATGTGCTATCCGAGATCGGATATATGATTCCCGCGTCTAGAAATTTGAGGATTTCCTTTTTAACAACCTCTTTCAAATTCGGGTTTAACCGTCTTTGATGTTCTATGGAGGTCCTCGTTTCATCTTCTAGATGTATGCGGTGAGTACAAAGTGTAGGAGATATGCCTTTGATATCATCGAGTGAATATCCAATGGCTCTCCTAAACTTACGCAACTCATGCAATAGAGCGGATAACTCATCGTCACTAAGGCTATCATTCACAATGACCGGATAGGACTCATTAGGACCTAAGAAAGCGTACCTTAGTCCCGTAGGAAGCGGTTTGAGGTCCACCTTGGGCGCCTTGAGCTCGCTCCAATCATCCTCATCCAAGCTAGTCTTACCATTGCTAGCTCTTTCCACGTCCATCTTTTGCTCCACTTCCAATGCAAAGCTCTCTTGTACCAAACCCAATGTAGAACCGTCTTCACACTTCATCCCTTGCTTTCTTTAATCTCCATGTCTTAGTAGTTCTCTTTTAGGTTTAGGGTTCTCATAAATGGATTTCTCTGTATGTTAGATAGATCGATTTATTAGGATTCATAATCAATTAAGTTCTTCACCATAGGTTGTTCTTAGTGCTAATTCTAGCTTGATCACCTAGGACTTAGATCTTAGGTTAATCAATTAGACACGAAAGTGTGATTGGAAACCTGACAGAACCTAGGGTGAGCAAAATAACTATCTGCAAAGAAATTTGGTTTAGTTGTTTTGTGAACATATCAAACTTGAACTCTAAAGCTGGTTAGATCTTTAGGATTAGCAAAGAAATTTGGAATTCTAGGATTTAGACTTAGATAATTCTCGCAACGAAAGTTGGTTAATTATAACTTAGTCATTTGAGTTCAAGAACCGTGCTAAATCTGAATCCTGATTGATTGTTTTGTCTGCATTCTTTGATTTCCTGGGAGATACCCTGAACCTAGTTTTTCCCAGTGAATTTACAACCCACTTGATATCTTAGTTGTTTTCTGTTTAATCGATTAACTTAGCTTAATTCAAATCTTGCAATCTATTGAGTGATATCTTGAGTCTTTGTGGTTCGACCCCTAACTTACTGCAACTACTGCTTTAGTACTTTAGGGTATTATATTTGAGCATATCAAATTTTGGCGCCGTTGCCGGGGACTCTAATTTCACCATTAGATTTTAGCCGAGAATTTCAACTAAGTCCGACGGTATCGATCGATACTCGCCTAGTATCGGTCGATACTCACCGTTTTAGTTTACCTTTTTTCTTTTCGATTTTTGTTACTTACGTCTCTTGACTTTTTTGTTTCATGTGTATGCCTAATCGCGAAACCAGGAGAAACAAGAGCACACAATTGACTAATATGTCCAACAAGGAGCTAGCTGACTTAGAGCGCACGATCAGGAAGCAGAAGAAACAAGCAGAGATGAATAATCAAGTTGTGTTGAATCGTGACGAGGCTGGAGCCTTGAGGGACCAGGATGGTAATTTGCGCAATGAGGCTGGACAGCGACTTGATGGAGAGGGAAACATCATGATCCCACCACTAGCTGTCGATGAGAATGCTGCGCAGGCTGCGCGAAACAACGAAGTGAATCATGGGAATGCTGGGGTTAATCGTGCTAGGACGCTTGGAGAGTACAACAGACCCAATCAGTTCTATGCCAATCGGTCAGCGATTCGTATTCCCACCTTTCAGAGGAATGACTTTGAGCTGAAGCCTGCATACTACACACTTGTGGGTCAGCACCCTTTTCATGGTCTTTCTCATGAGCATCCCATGGATCACATCGAGAGGTTCGAGGATTTGGTCACTAGCATCAAGTACAATGGAGTGCCCAATGAGTTCCTTTTCTGTAAGCTTTTCCCATACTCTCTTGGTGGGGATGCAGCTTACTGGCTGAAACAATTGCCTCCGGGATCGCTGACTACTTGGGTATAGACGAAGAACGCATTTCTGAACAACTTCTATGATGATGCGAGATCCGAGGAGCTGAGGAACAAGATCTCTCAATTTTCTCAGGGAGCGACAGAGGCTTTTAAAGCCGCTTGGGCAAGGTTCAGATCATATCAGAGAGATTGCCCGCATCACGGGTTTACTCAGGTTCAGTTGCTGGGTATTTTCTTTAGAGGAATCGATTGGAGGTATCAGATGGCTCTGGATGCTGCGAGCAATGGGAATTTCAACATGAGATATCTCGAAGATGCTTATGTGCTGATTGAGAACTTGGCGTCTAGCAATAGCACCAAGAATGCAGATTTTGAGTGGAAAAGGCTGAATGGGAGCATTGATGGGTCGCAGATTGCTGAGGTGCATGCGAAGCTGGATTCGGTGCATAATTTGTTGATGGGCAAGCAGTAGAAGGCTGTTCACTTTGCTGATGAGGTCGAGAATGGTGATGAGGAGGAAGCAGAGGATGTTAATTACATTGGAGGTGCTGGTTTTCAAAATCAGCGATATCAGTACAACAACAACAGAGGCTTCACCAATAATGCTCAGCGAGGAGGATTCAAGTTTGATTTCAAGCCCTCAGGTTTTGGAGCAAATTCCTTTGCCCATAAACCAATGTAGAGCAGCGATTACACACGTGCCTACGGGAGTTCATCCTATCAATCTCCACCGCCCAAAGCTCAGGAGAGCAAGGTCGAGTCTATGCTCGAACAAATTCTCGAGGGACAGCAGAAGATGACAGTGGACTTCAATGGGAAGATGGATGCTATGTACACAGACCTAAATGGAAAGATTGAAGCTCTTAGCATTCATCAGAAGAGGCTGGAAACTCAGGTCTCTCATACCGCGGATGCTGTGAAGAGACAGGAAGGTTTTCTTCTAGGGAAAACAGTGAATCCTAGGGAACATGTTCATGCTATCACCTTGAGAAGTGGAAAAGAGGTCAGTACAGGAGTGCAGAAGACCTCTACTCCAGAGAGTTTCGTCATTCTTGCTGAAGATGACGACGATAAGGCTCCCGAAATTGCCCCAGTATCGATCGATACCAGCCATTATCGGTCGATACCCGTCCAAGGATCTACCAAAGACGTTTCGAAACAACAAGCATCGACCGACACCAGCCAGTGTCGATCGACACCAGTGCAGATACTTTCACGGGACATCTTAAGCCCTCTGTGTCGATCGATACCAACCCTGTATCGATCGACACTGACCATGAAGTCGAGAAACAGCCCGAGTGGAGTACAGGAATAGTCTATACGCCCAAGATACCTTTCCCTCGACTTCCTAGGAAGACCAAGAAGGAAGTGGAAGACTCCAGATGCAAGGCAATGCTAGACAAGTTGATTGTTGAGCTTCCTTTTGTCGATGCTATCAAGACTTCACCAGCCTTTAGGAGATATGTCAAGCGGATGGTATGGAGCAATGTGAACCTTGAAGACATAGTGATGATGATTACTCATGAGTGCAGTGCGATCCTGCTTAACAAGATTCCGGAGAAGCTACTAGATCCAGGGAGTTTTGTGTTGGATTGTACGATCTTCACCAAAAGATTTGAGCGTTCTTTATGTGATCTTGGCTCAAGTGTGAACCTCATGTCATACTCAGTTACTCAACGGATGGGGATGACAGATTTCAAGTCCACTAGGATCTCACTGATACTTGCTGATCGCTCAGTGAGACTTCCTGAAGGATTGCTCGAAGATGTTCCGATTAAGATTGGGAATTGCTTGATCCCAACTGACTTCATTGTCCTGGAGTATGATGCAGAGCCCAAAGATCCTCTTATTCTGGTAAGGCCATTCTTAGCAACAGCTGGTGCTCTGATTGATTGCAGGAATGGGAAGATAGCTCTTAACATCGGTGATTTGGTCATGACTTTTAACATGGAGAAGATGATGAAGAGACCAACCATCGATGGGCAGACTTTCTTTGTTGATACCTTCAGTGACATTGATGAAGAGTATTTTCTGGAGATGCATCCTGAGGATCCACTGGAGAGAGCATTGGTGTGTTCCACTAATTCATAGGAGTTTCTGAGTGATGTTGCTGCTGGATATGCCAAGTTGCTCGACACAACAGCTGCAGTATCGACCGATACCCATGGTAGTGTCGATCGATACCAGGCGTGCGCGATAGAGGAGTTGACCGAAACTCCTAAGAAAGTTGATGTGCTTGGTGATTGGAGTGAGGAGAAAGCTCCTAAGATCGAATTTAAGCCACTTCCAGCGAACCTAAGGTACATTTTTCTTGGCCCCAATTTCCACATATCCTATGATTGTTAATTCTTCTTTGAACAACGTAGAGATCACCTTACTGCTGAGCAAGCTGCGCAAGTATCGCAAAACTCTTGGCTATTCTCTTGATGACATTTCAGGTATATCACCAGACCTGTGCATCATCGGATTCATCTTGAGGACGAGTCGAAGGCTTCGATCGAGCATCAGAGGAAGCTGAATCCGAACCTGAAGGAAGTGGTCAGAAAGGAGGTGATGAAGCTGTTGGAAGCAGGGATCATTTATGCCATCTCAGACAGTTCTTGGGTCAGCCCAGTTCACATTGTGCCTAAGAAAGGAGGAATCACTGTGGTGAAGAACGAGAGGGACGAGCTGATTCCTACAAGGACGATCACTGGTCATCGGATGTGTATTGACTACAGGAAGTTGAATGCGGCCACAAGGAAAGATCACTTCCCATTGCCATTCATTAACCAGATGCTGGAGAGGTTAGCGAGTCACCCATACTAATGTTTCCTTGATGGGTACTCAGGCTTTTTCCAGATTCCTATACATCCAGAGGATCAGGGGAAGACGGCCTTTACATGTCCTTATGGCACATTCGCCTACAGCAGAATGCCATTTGGATTATGTAACGCTCCAGCAACGTTTCAGAGGTGTATGATGTCTATCTTCACGGACATGATTGAGGAGTTTATGGAGGTGTTCATGGATGATTTTTCAGTTTATGGATCGTCATTCAAGAACTGTCTGGATAACTTGTGCCAGGTGCTACAGAGATGCGAGGAGAAACACTTGGTCCTTAATTGGGAAAAGTGTCACTTTATGGTTCAGGAGGGCATCATACTTGGGCACAAGGTTTCTAAGGCTGGGATCGAGGTTGACAAAGCTAAGATTCAAGTCATGACAAGCCTATAACCACCGAAATCTGTGAAGGACATTCGAAGTTTCCTTGGTCATGCTGGGTTTTATCGACGTTTCATCAAGGACTTCTCTAAGCTTGCCCGCCCACTCACCGCCCTATTATGCAAAGAAGTCACATTTGATTTCACCCCCTGCTTGCCTTGCAGCTTTTGAGCAGATCAAGAAAGCCTTGGTGAGTGCTCTTATTGTCCAACGTCCATATTGGAATCTACCTTTTGAGGTTATGTGCGACGCGAGCGATTTTGCAGTTGGTTCAGTTCCGGGTCAGAGGAAAGACAAGAAACTTCATGTTATCTACTATGCCAACAGGACGTTGGATGATGCTCATAGGAACTACAGCACCATAGAGAAGGAGTTACTTGCAGTTGTTTTCTCTTTTGAGAAATTTCGATCATATTTGATTGGGAGTAAGGTGACTGTCCACACAGATCATGCTGCTCTCAAGTACTTGCTGCAGAACAAGGATCTCAAGCCTTGCCTATGTCGTTGGGTCCTTTTGCTCCAAGGTTTCCACATCGAAATTAAGGACAAAAAGGGCGTCGAGAACGGAGTTGCAGACCATCTCTCGAGGATGAGGATCGATGAAGACGTGCCTATTGATGATTTCCTTCCTGAGGAGAACATTTACTTCATCGAGACTGGGTTTCACAGAGTTTCTGCTAAAAATCTGCAATTTTCACGAGCTGCAGGTTTTGGTGTCGATCGATACTCACCTAGTATCAGTCGATACCCGTCGACAGCCAGACCATTTTTGCCTATGGATCACTTTGATGTTGCGGAATTTCTAGCTGTTGTGGCTACGCCTACTCGACCTTGGTATGCTGATATCGCCAATTATCTTGCTGCAGATGACGAGCCCAAGCACCTAACAAAGTATGACAAGAAGAAGTTCATGCGTGACGTAAGGAGATTCTTCTGGGATGAGCCTTACCTGTACAAGCACTGTTCTGATGGGATGTACAGGAGATGTATTGCCGAATCTGAGGTACCTGAGGTTCTCTATCACTGTCATGGGTCTGAGTATGCTGGACACTTTGCTACTTTCAAGACAGTGTCCAAGGTTCTTCAAGCAGGCTTTTGGTGGCCTACGATGTTTAAGGATACTCATGCCTTCATCTCGCAGTGTGATGTCTGTCAGAGGAGAGGGAAGATCAGTAAGCGACATGAGATGCCACAGAACTTCATCCCTGAGGTGGAAGTTTTGATTGTTGGGGCATTGATTTTATGGGTCCTTTTCCTTTATCACGTGGGAACAGGTACATTCTGGTTGCTGTGGACTATGTGTCCAAATGGGTGGAAGCGATTGCTAGTCCAACCAACGACTCTTCAATGGTTCTTAAGCTGTTTAAGTCCATTATTTTCCCTCGATTTGGAGTACATCGTATTGTTATTAGTGATGGTGGCACTCACTTTATTAACAAGGTCTTCGAGAAGCTGTTGAAGAAGCATGGTGTGAATCATCGTGTAGCTACTCCTTATCATCCTCAGACGAGTGGGCAGGTTGAGGTATCCAACAGGCAAATCAAGGAGATTCTGGAAAAGACAATGGGTACTACTCGGAAGGATTGGTCTGCAAAGCTGGATGATGCACTGTGGGCTTACAGGACTGCTTTCAGGATACCGCTTGGGACTACACCGTTTCACTTGTTGTATGGGAAAGCATGTCACCTTCCAGTCGAGATCGAACACACGGCAGCATGGGCTACCAAGCTGATGAATTTTGACATCAAGTCTGCTGCAGAGAGGCGATTGGTTCAACTGAACGAGATGGATGAGATTAGGCACCTTGCCTATGAGAACTCGAAACTATACAAGGAGAGGACTAAGGCGTATCACGACAAGAAGATCCTCTCTCGCCACTTTGAACCCAATAACCAGGTACTTCTGTATAACTCTCGTTTGCAATTGTTTCCTGGAAAATTGCGTTCTCGTTGGTCAGGTCCCTTCACCATCAAGGAAGTCCGACCACACGGTGCAGTTGTGCTGATAAGTGCTGAAGGCAAGGAGTTCACTGTCAATGGACAGAGCGTGAAACACTATTGGGCGAACGCCGAGATTCCAGACGGACACATTGTGCCTCTGGCTGATGCACCCACTGCCTGAACGTCAGTAAAGTCAAGCTCTTGACGTTAAACAAGCGCTTGGTGGGAGGCAACCCACTGGTAAGTTTGTACATAAGTTTTTCTATTATTTTTGTTTTTGGTTTTGTGTCTTGTGTTTCACGTGCAGCAGATTCAGAAGAGTGGTATCGATCGACACACACCCGATATTGATCGACACCATCCACACGACAAAGGAGCTGGGTATTTCTTATGTGACCGTGAGCAACCGATCGATCGATGTCAAAATTGCATCGATCAATATCCCTTTTATTGATCGATACCAGCATGGTATCGGTCGATACCTGTCACCCAGGTACGCCTCCTTCAATTTTCACCAATCCACTCAGCTCTTCTTTTTTCTTTTACTAACTCTAGGCTAGATAACACTGGAGACAGTGTTGTTTAAGTCTGGGGGAGGTAGTTGCTGACATTGTGTTTGTTTTTCTTAGAGTTAGTCGTTTTTGTGTCAAATTTGTTTTATTGAGTCAAAATTTTGTTGGAGATTATGATCTTGTTCTTGAATCTACTGCTTTGATTTCGCTTCTGAGTGTCCATTGTTACAGAATCAGTTCTAGATCGGACTAATGAAAAATCCAAAGGCTGACCAGTTGACTAGAAAACACCCATGTTTCCAGTAGAGTTCATCGAAACCTGAGCCAAATTTTTGCACTTCATCGACGTGGTTAGTGTCCATAGAGCTTGATTCCTCATTCATATCTGACAAAGGAACCCATGTGTTTTAAAGTAATGGTATATCTCTCCCCTGTTATAAGTTAATAAATAATAGCATAAAAGATAGGGCTACGAAAATTTCCAGCGATCCCATTATTCTACTTGTGAAGGAATGATCACACAAAGGCTGGAAGCGAGGTTAGGAAAATTTCTCGTGATACCATTATTCGCCTACACCTTTGATACATAGAGAGGGAAGAACCGGGGATTCGGTGGCAAACACCATCAATATTCGCGTTTCATACCTTAATGTGTATATGCGGATAAAAAAAAAAAAAAAAAAAAAAACATAAAGTGAAATAAGTCTGGGGGAGAGAAAACAATACCAAAAATTGTGAAAATTGGGTGGTTCTTTTTTCATGATATTGTATGGGAACGAATCTATAAGGTTCTTGGCATTGATTACAGCGATGAAACTAGCGATGATGGTTTTGAAGGATGAAGCTGTGAGATTATGTGTGGAGTCTGGGAAAGCTGCGAATGTCTACGGAGAAGTACATGGTGGTTAGATCTGGGACTGGTAAAGTGATGAGAAGACATTAGGAAAAAGGGTCATTGCAGTGGTTCAAGAACAAGTGAGTCTCCGTTGTTTTCAAACCTCTTTCTCTGGTTTGGTTTTCTGTTTGCTTGAGGGCAAGCAAAGGCTAAGTCTGGGGGAGTTGATATATCATGGTTTTTACCCCTTTTTGACCATGATATAGGTCTTGTTTTTAGAGTCTTTCTAGTGCTTTTGAAGTCTTTTAGAGACTTTTCAGGTTTTAGGTACGTTTGGAGCATAATTGGAGATATTGATGTATTCTGGAGTTTTTTGGAGCAAAACAGAGATCAAGTAGCTGAGAAGTCGATTTGAAGCCCGAGTATCGACTGATACCACTTATGGTATCGATCGATACCGACTGCAGAAACACAAGTCGCAACTTTTCTGAAGTTTGAAGAAACTGCTCCTTGGTCCAAAAGACTTTAATAATTACAATAAGCCCCAAAACGTGTTTTATGTTATTAATTAGGTTTTTCAGCCACTTTTGTTGGGAACGCTTGATTCTATTCTAGTTTTTGTTGAGAGAGCTTTTGAGGGAGACAAGTCTGAGCTTTGTTCGTCAGAGAGAAGATTTCGAACCCTTGTTCAACTCTATTCTTATTTTATTTATTGAAGTATTATTCAGTCATGTTGCTTTTTTAATCTCCATGTCTGAGTAGTTCTCTTTTAGGTTTAGGGTTCTCATAAAATGATTTCTTTGTATGTTAGATAGATCGATTTATTAGGATTCATAATCAATTAAGTTCTTCACCATAGGTTGTTCTTAGTGCTAATTCTAGCTTCATCACCTAGAACTTAGATCTTAGGTTAATCAATTAGACACGAAAGTGTGATTGGAAACCTGACAGAACCTAGGGTGAGCAAAATAACTATCTGCAAAGAAATTTGGTTTAGTTGTTTTGTAAACATATCAAACCTGAACTCTAAAGCTGGTTAGATCTTTAGGATTAGCAAAGAAATTTGGAATTCTAGGATTTAGACTTAGATAATTCTCGCAACGAAAGTTGGTTAATTATAACTTAGTGATTTGAGTTCAAGAACCGTGCTAAATCTGAATCATGATTGATTGTTTTGTCTGCATTCTCTGATTTCCTGAGAGATACCCTGAACCTAGTTTTTCCCAGTGAATTTACAACCCACTTGATATCTTAGTTGTTTTCTATTTAATCGATTGACTTAGCTTAATTCAAATCTTGCAATCTATTGAGTGATATATTGAGTTTTTGTGGTTCGACCCTTAACTTACTACAACTACTGCTTTAGTACTTTAGGATATTATATTTGAGCATATCACTCATCCACCTTCTTCAGCAACGAGGTAAGCATGTTCTTCAATTCAGCTAGAGGTGCCAAGCTATTTCCGTTATGACAGGAGTGTCACTGGGCTCGACACTTGTTACATTTCCATTGCCGCCGCCTCCAGATCCGCGATCGTTGTTATTGTTCACGTCGTCACCGGTTATCTGCTGTCCTCTGGACATCCATATAGATCTCGTTCCTGGTGTTTCGAGTTAGAACTTCAAATTCCCCATAGACGGCGCCAAACTGTGAGAGCCGAAACTCGCACAATCAATCTTTTGTCAAGACTTTTAGAGGGAACAGAAGTTTCTCGTAGAAACACAGTAAGAGATCAAAAGATGGTTTTTTATTGTTGTTAGAAAGCGTATGAGTACAAGAGCGAGTTGCTAGGGTTTTTCCATATGAGTTACAAAGATGATTATGAGTACTATTTATATGGGTCCATATTGGTGAGAATCAAAGAATAGAAATGGAATGTTCCTCTCTTCCCTCGCGCGGCTGCTTGTCAAGACTCGACTTAGGGCAAATGATCATATGGGCCGTTGATTTGGCCCGATACGGTTGGTGGTTGAATCATATCTCGGCCCATGATCGTTCTTCTCAGCCAATTATACGTTGGTTGGCTCGACTATTTCCTTTATATTGTAGTAGCTTGTTTTGAATTGGCCTCAGTTGGGAGGTCGTTTCTTACTTCGCACCGATTATGCTTTTTTAGACGAGGCAGAGAGCCTTGAAGACCGTCGCTGTCACGCTTCGGCTCGGGTCAGTATTCCTCGTTTTCTGAAGCGTTAATCTCGAGTGGGTGAAAACCGCCCCCAACATACATGTACTTAAACAAAGATTATTTCATATTCTTATCACTTTTTTCAATGAATGATATAACAATAGTAGGTTTTTCTGATGAAAGATAACAAATGTGATCCTCCCATTCGAGTCTAATTTTTTATATAACACCCTACATAAGGGAGGATTACTATAATAATCTTTATTTGTATGTTTATTATTAGTTTGACCTACTTTTATTTGTATTACTAGACTAACCTAATTTTATTCTTACCGAAAGTATCCTTATAGCCTTTCTTGAGAAAAACGCAATTACAAAACTGTCATTACTATTCATTTGCCACGTAGGCAAAAGTTGATTTAACAAGTCTACCGTTCTTTGATGGTAGACTTGTATAATTTTGGTCAACTCAAATTTGGTCGGTAGATTTGTTTGATAGATGGTAGATTTGTTTGAAAAATGGTGGATTTGTTAAATCTTGGTAGACTTATATTGGTAGATTTATTTTAACGACTCGGTAGATATATTTATTTTTGGTAGATATATTGTCTTTGATGATAGATTTGTTTATGAGTTGGTAGACTTTACGACCAAACCGTTGACTAACGGTAAATGTTTGACTTTTTTGGTAGATTTATTGACAATTGTGGTAGATTAATCTTACAAAACGGTAGACTTATTTCTTTTGGTGGTAAAGTTAATCAGTGTGAATTATTTTTTCGTGACGGTAGATTTATTTATTTGACGGTAGATTTGTATTGGCAACGGTAGATTTTTATTGGGTTGGTAGATTTATTTATAATGGCGGTAGATTTAAAACCGTGTAAAATCTTGGTGATTTTGTTTTGTAACGGTGGTAAACTTAATATTAGTGACAGTAGATTTAAAAATATTTAGTAGATTTGTTTGTAATGGTGGTAGATATAAATACGTCTAACATCTCGGTGACTTCGTTTTGTTATGGTGGTACATTTAATATTAATGACGGTAGATTTATAATTATGTGGTAGATTTATTGTTAATGGCGGTAGATTTAGTAAATCTTTTGGTATTTACTCAGATAACCTTCAGTTGGTAGACTTATTATTCCGCGATGTGGTAGACTTTTAATGACGGTAGATTTATTGACATTGTTTGGTGGTAGACATTTGACTTTTTCCAGAATGAGAAATAACGTTTTTGTCCTACACTAAAACTCAGATTTACAAAAAAACTAGGCACCCAAATATGCTAAGTATGAGAATTTTTTATTGTTTGATGGTAGATTTATTGTAATGATGGTAGATTATTTTGTTATTCTCCCTTTTTTCGGGATAAGATTAATCTTGAACTTATGGCCTATTGGTTCTCTTAAACATTCACTTTATGTCCTTTTGGTTTTCTTTTGTGTAATAACTATCTTTTAACTTAGGGTCTCTGTACATTTAACTCAAATTAAACTAAACCTTGAACATAAAAATGTCAAATGACACATCAAAAATTGTAGTAGTGCTTTTATGAAGGATGTTTCTGGAAACACAATTAATCATCGACTCAACAAAAAAGGATTAAGAGATGGGTATGTGTCAAATATGGCATATGAGCTTTGTAATTTTTTTGGTTTGTGGTCGTTTGTTTTCAGTATTGGTTTATAGAATAGATATGTGTTTTTTGTCTAAATCATTGTGTTGAGTCATGTGTTTTTGGTTAAAATCTCACTCACCTTGGTTATACATATTAAGCAAAGTGGAAGTAAAGAAAGTGAATGATAGCAAACATGGTAGAAAATATGAAATGTTTGACACATGACTCAACGTTTTACAACAATATATTATAATTTGAAAACAATACCATTATCTAAAATCCAATTATCATTTGTACAAAGGGATTCATATATAGATATACCATCAATTAAATAATAAATATACTATGATTTCAAAAAAAATCTACCATCATTTCAAAAATAAATATACCAAATCCAAATCGACAATCCGTAGATTGAAGAACACACCAGACTCGTCTGCCGTCGCGAAGGCCATAAATCAGTCGAGAAGAATAATTTTTTTCCCAGTAAACATACAATCTTTTTAATAAATAAACCTACTATTAATTCATAAAAAATCTTCACAAAAATAAATCTACCATCAGTTAAACCCATTAAAAAGACACTAAAACGAAGCCGGGAATCTCGTCGGAGACATGTCCGCCGTCGCGAACCGCATAACCTGTCAAAGAAGAACAAACAAATGCCATCATTCATATATAAAGCTCAAATATGTAACTAACAAATCTACCATCAAATAATTAATATAACTCTACCATCATGAACAAACTATTTCTCACCTCAAATTTCAAAACCGTTACTGGAATTTTCAGACGACGGTAATATCACCGGAGATGACGCCACCTACCTGTCGGAGAAAAGAAAAAGCCGTTAACAATAAGTCTACCATTAGGTTAACAAAATCTAACAAACAAATCTACTATCATATATATACAAACTACCGTGATATAAAAACAAATCTACCATCATATATATACAAACTACCGTGATATAAAAACAAATCTATCGTGATATACAAACAAATCTACCGTCATATATATACAAACTACCATCATATATAAACAAATCTACCGTCATATACAAACAAATCTACCGTCATATATATACAAACTACCATCATATATAAACAAATTTACCAAACTCACCAAACCACTTATCTCTTACTAATAAATCTACCATCACGCGTTACAAAATCTACCACCAAAGAAATGCAAAATTTAACATTCCTCACCGGAAAATCAAAACCAAAGACAAGAAAGAAAACTAGGTTAATGGAGAACAACAGCGCCACCACCACCGAGCCGCCGTCGAACCTTAGATCGGTAACCTTTGCCTTGCGCCTCCAGCGACGAGTCATTCGAAGACTGCTTCACCAAAAATCTTCTCGCCTCCGCCGCATCTCGCTTTCTCGGAGCTACTCCACCGCCGCACCGCCGCCTGAGCCTAATGAAACTCCCAAGATCCAAGCAGACACCCCAACGAGACCTAAAGAAGTCGTCCTCCGCAACCGTCTCTCGTCCTCACCGAGACAAGCTTTGAAACTAAAGTCGATCAAACAAAAGGGGAAAAAACGAGACCTTGTAGAAAGAAGAAGAAAACGGCAAGAGAAAGAGATAGAGGAATCAAACATGGGTACCGCCGACTCACCACCACCGGAGACCACCTACAGAGGCACCACCGCCGGAATCAACAAAGGCGGCCAATAAAAACTAGATCTAGGTTTAGAGAGAAGCGAGAGAGAAGAGAAGAGAGAAAAAGATGTAAACTGGATTTTGTTTGTTTTTTCCCCATTTTTTTATTTCATTAATCAGTTTTTTTTCATAAAAAATAAATCAAAAATAAATAAATAATGGTATTTTCGTAATATAATACAACATATGGATAAAATGAACATTGACCAACTTTCTAAGGTTAGTTTAGTACGGTAGACTTGTTTGAAGTTAGTCTAGTAATATTCCTTATGAACGAGGTTACTTTGAAAAAAAGTTTCCCCCACATAAAGTCGTTTGTTTAGGATGATACAAGGGACTAAAATGCATATCGTTTGTTTGAAATACAGACATTTTAAGTTGTGTATGGTTTGTAGCTACAAATAGGTGTTGTGTCTATATAGCCACAAAATAGCTATAATTTGCTATGAATTTTAGACATTTTAAATTGTGTCTGGTTTGTAGCTATTAAACTATAGCCACGAATGGTTTGTAGCTATTATGTGGCTGTAAACAGTTTTTCTTGTAGTGTTCTTTCCTTCGACGACTCATAACAGGTCTTCTACGATTGATCATGCGACATGGCATCAACTAAGGCTTACTCTATTTGTCATAGAAATGAACTTGTCACAATTCTCATTATGGTCATAAACGTAAGTGGCCGGTATTTTTTTAATAGCAATAGTTTTGAAACAATGCATCAAATTTTCACCACCATCGCTAATTTTTGATATTTCAATGACTTTTCACAAAGTCTTTAGACCAAGAAAAAGCCATATATATATATATTTTTTTATTTTTTTTATGTGGGATTTTGAATAATAGTTTTATCAAATTTCGCGTCACATACATAAATACAACGGTAAGCTTGTAGAAAAGCACAAAAACACATTTGCAAATAAAATACCGTTAGACAAAAAAACTTCGATAATGTCTACATATACGGATATACTAAATTATTCTAGAAATGAAATAGATGAATGATTTTGCAAGAAAAACATATAATAAAAATAGGTTGTTTTTTGTTTTTTGAGAATATGTGTTACTCTTTAAGTATTTGAAATCATTTGAACGAAAATGTGTGTTGATAATTGTTTTACAATGTGAAATGGAAACCCTCGTTTTACAAAAAGAACATAATCAGTTTATCATCAAACAATGACCACATCTCATAATCCTTTTTAATTGCCAACTTTGTTGAATTTGTGTTTTTCCATCTTCGTACTCGTTGAGGATAACCATATGTGAAAAAGAAAATTAGTTACTATGAAATATAAGTCTTCTGCAATAAATAAAATAAATCTATCACCAAAAAAGACAATTAACAACAAGTCCATTTGAAAAATTAATAAATTTACTATAAGAAAGTAATAAATCTGCTATAAATATATATTCTTTCCGGTTTTTTATGTCATTTTAGAGCTGAGCACACAAATTAAAAATTAATTTATCTATTATATCCTCACAAATCAAATATATTTACAGTTTTAATTATCAATTTCTATTTTTAATGTTATCTTAATTTGAAGTTATAATAGGTATATTTTTGCAAAAAATTACTTTGAAAACTGAAATTGACATTTAATTTGAAACAAAAAATATAATTCTAAAACGACGTATAAAAAAACGGAGAGAATATTAAATTTGTCGTAACTCTATCGTAACAACAACAATTTAAGTCTGCCTCAACAGATAAAACAAGTCTACTACCAACAAAAACCAGTCAAATAAACAATTCTGCCACCAATATAATTGAAAATTACACAAATGACGTCGGAGCCCTCTCCTCACCACCGTCGCCTTCTGGAGAAGCTAAGCCGACACCCACACTTCCCCGTTAAATCTGCTATAACTATTGTTTAAATCTGTCATAAGCATAATAACTTTATTGTAACAACAAAAAATTTAGTCTGTTTCTATAGGTAAAACAAGCCTACCATCAAAACATAAGCCTAATAACTCTATCGTAACAACACAAATTTAAGTATGCAATCGGTAAATCAAGCCTACCATCAAAACGTTCTGCAAAAAAAAATCTGCCATAAATCGAGACTTTTTTACTTCCTCCTCGAGACACAAAGTCGAAGGCCGTGAGGGGAGAACACACTGGAAAACGCCACCAGAAGACACCACCCCTTCATCTGACTTCAGATCCGTAATGGATCTAACTTTTCCAGCCACCACAGCATCAGATCTGCGATCTCAAAGACCGGTGGAAACTCAACTCCTATGAAACTTCATCACCAAAACAGACTGCAACCAGAATACAAAATGATGACGATGGCATCGCAGAGAAAAACACGATAAGAAGGAGGCAGCGGAGAAGAACATGACGGCGGAAGTGGAGAAAAAAAAAGACGACGACATCGGAGCAGACACCACCGGAATACGCCGAGACTCTTCGCTTTCTTCTCCGGAAATTGATGACGGACTGTCCGTGAGACGTCATAATCTCGTAAAACTTAACCTAACTTGATTTTTAATCATTTAACAGTTTTTCAAATAATAACGAATTCATTAAATACTTAATTAATGTCTGAAAATCATTTATTAAAGATCAAACCGGGAACTCGAACGTCTTAACAACAAAAAAAACAACTTCTTAAAACTTGATAGAACAACCAGAAAAATATCCTTGAAAATCATTATTAAATAGTAAATAAAAATGAAAATAAGCGCCCATGGTTCCCCGGGATTAACACCACAACGACCACCATAAGTCCTACTCCTCGGTCTCACCTGAAAGAAGAGGGGTGAGTATTTTGGGAAATACTCAGCGAGGGTGTGCTTTTGAGACACACAAGATTCTAGATACATCATTTGAAATAGTAATACGANGGTAGAGAAAACAACACCGCGAGAGATGAAAATCGCTTCGTGGATGGCGGCTAGTGAGCGGCGGCTAGGTCACAAGAAACGCAGAGGAGAGAGCTTTTGAAGAGAGGAAATCGTGAGAGAGAGAATTTTAGGAAACTGAATCGTTTCCTCTTTCATATTATGCTGATATTTTTTTGAAAATGATGACTGTGTAAAAAGATTGATGATTGTGTAAAAAAATTATTTTTCCTTGTAAATTTAAATCATAATGGCAAATATGTGATTATGAAGGATAATTTTGGATTTGAGATATTTTTAATTAATATTAGAATTAGAATCAGGGTGTCATTCTATTAATTTTTGTTAAAATTAGATAAAATTAAAGTCAAGTTAATTTCCCAATTAAATATAGTTTTAAAATTTTCACGAGTGCTACATATGTATTTCATATGCATATGATATGGACCATAACCGTGTGAAGTCAGAAATTGGTTTTGTTCGATTCGGTGGCTTTGTATGTTAATTTGTTTATTCGATTAAGAATTTTGAATTTTTTCAATATTTTTTTCGTCAATATATAATGTCTTTGTTAACAACTTAATGTATTCTTCTTCTTTTTTTTGTGCTAAAACTTAATGTATTCTTATCTCAAATTAATAAAGACACAATTTATATTATACTCTACAATTTAATATATGTCATTTGTGATCGTGCACTTCAAAATCATTGACGTTAAGTTTAAATATAATCATATAATTAACAAAGATAAAATATTATTATGTATTTGTCGACCTTTCTTCGTTTTAGATTGGTTACAGTTGTAGCCACGTAATAAAAGATGTAGAATTAATATTTAGATTAAAAATGTGTGGGTTGCAATTTTTTTTTTTTGAATTAAATGTCAAATTATATTCAAACAAAAAAAAAACGTTGTTACAACAACTGCAACTTTGTTTCGAAATTTTAGAAAATAGAGAAACAAAAACAAAGTCTTAAGATCTCCTTAGTGTAGTCTCGAACCAAACCAATACATTATGCTCTCCTCGAACCTTTTATCTCCGCGAAGAGAGTTAAGGCGATTCCACATAATCTTGTCGATGATCTTGATAAGCCTCTCGGTGGTGAGGGAGCTTCTCTATGCCGTCTACAATTTTTTTTCTTTCTATATACCATATGCCGCAGCTTGAAAAACAGACCTCATAGCGAATAAGGGAATGTAATCAAGAGTGGTTTCTGATACATAGTTGACAATGGTGTTCCAATCAGTTGAGAAATCGTCATTCATGATGCCACGGGCCAGAGCCTCCCACACTTGGCTTGCGTAAGTACATGAATGAAGAGGTTATCTTGGGTTTCCAACGGATCTTGACAAAGAACACATTGAGCCTCGTGTTGGTTGCAATTTTATATTTCGTTGATATGTTGGCGAAGCTACAATTCTTTAATATTCTAATTAATTAAAAAAAAAATTGGCTAAAAAATAGATTATTTTGGAGAAAAGTATAGATAAGAATTGTGCAAAGCATTCACGACCCTATAGACGGTAACTATTTTCTTTTCTCAACTCTCTAACTCTCGTGGATCATAGGGAAAATAGGTATTTTTAGCTGCACATTTTTCTAGTTACTTAAAAAAATTAATGACTAGTGAGTACTTCTGAGACTACGTGCAATGGTTGTTTTATCAACTGTTGATAAATTTTATCAACTGTCGAAAACCATATAATGGTTTGTTGAAAAGAAAAAAAAATGAGGTGGCAAGCTGGGATGTTGAATGTTATCAACGTCGCAAAACTTTGTTTTTTTGACAAATATATAGATGAGGACACGTGGCGTATATTGATTGGTTGCTGAGATTTTAGATTTATTTTTTCCCCTTAATCATTCNGACACCAAGTACAAAAAGCCAAAAAAAAAGGAAGAAAACATCCTATACAATCGATAATCTTAATCACATTATATCCCCTAACATTAGCAATGTCTCAAACAACAACGACCATGGCCGCTGCGACTATGACCATTGTCCTCATAACCGTGTCGCTAATGGCGGCAACAGTAGTTACAGGGCAAGGAGCGGCGGCCCCTACTCCTAACGCAGGTATTTTTTGCGGGGCGGATTTAAGTCTATGTGCAACGGCACTTATAAAGGGAGAAAAACCGTCGGCAGAATGTTGCACAAGCCTAGACAAAGCGGTGAAGACGCAGCTGAAGTGCCTCTGTGATATCCTTACGAACCCGCAGATATTGGCTAGCTTCGGTCTCACCTTCGACAAGGCTTTTCTCATCCCTAAGAGTTGTGGCATCGATGCTGGGTCTTCTATGTGTTCAGGTAACATCTATATTCACAAACTTATTGAGTTACTGTATGTATTTTTATAAAATTTAAATATTTACAAGCATATTATATTTGATATCAACTTTTTTTTTCCCTTTCTTATAGCCCCGAAAGCACCGCCGCAAGGGATTCCACCAGTTTCAGGTAAGAACCAATTGTTTTTTTCTCTTTAAATACAGTAACATAACTGATCATTTTGTTACAAAATCGTTAAAATACAATGCAAAGAACTTAAGGGGAATGTTAGGCAAACTTTTGATCAAACAAATTGGATTAGATTAAAAAATTGTTAGTAAATGAGATTTAAAAATTGTAGGACCACCTAAATGAGATTTAACAAACAAACTTTTCTTTATCATTTTATTGTTACTAAATGAGATTTAAAAATTGTAGGACCACCTAAAGATGACAAGGGTGTTGCAACCAAACTCGCGGGAACTGGATTGGTCGGGATCGCCTTAATGATGATCTCTATGATATTTTATTAAAATTGAATGCTTTTTGATTAAAAAAAAAAAAATCTGAGGGTTTTATATCCATGTAAGAAATTGGTTTGGCTCCACTTGATGACCTTGTGTGTTAGTTATTATTATTTTTTTTTCATTCATAATTTTGAATTTTGGGCTTCGATATTGTTGTTGTCGTCAATCTCTGATGTATTTTGTTTCCATTTTATGAAATAAAAAATTTATATTTATCACTTACATTATTTTGCATATATATTATCGAATGCATTAAAAAATATCGAAAAGTTTGAGAGTTCTACATGATTCTTTTTTTTTTTTTTGGTCGAAAGTTCTATATGATTCTTAGTACTAAAAAATAATTAAAAACAAAACGTTTGTCGTATGTTACATGATTTATAGGTAATTGGTTTTATCATACTACAAAAGATGATGTACTGTCTATAAAAGATGAATTGGACTTCACAACCTCTAGCATATGTGATCATAATGAATGATTTCACAGACGATTCCATGACATACAATTCTTTCTTTACCACACAGATTTACGACATAGGGTTTTACTTCTATCACATTCACAATAGATATTTTAATTATAATATATGAGATGACAATAGACAGTTCTATCTACGGTGCTACAAAAAGGAAAAAAAGAAAATATAAATTTATCCCAAAAGTTAAAGATAATAAAAAAAAATAAAAAATTAATATTACAAAAAATGAAAATCGATTAATTAAAACGGAAAACTTGAAAATTTTAAAAAATTAATAACCGATTCATAATCGTAAAAGCTAGAGTTACTAAACAAAAACAAAAGTAGAAAATTTAAATTTATCCTAAAAAGCAAAGTTAACTAAAAAAAAGGAAAAATAAAAAAGATTCTTAGTTTTTCATTTAGATTAAGGAAATTAAACAATACTAATCCTAAAAATACAAAAAATATAATTTCGCACCTAAGTATAAACAATTTGGTAGTATGTCAATTACACACCAGAAAATCAAAAGCCAATAATCGTTTACTGCATCTACTCCACCAAATTCTTTCTTCATGGTATATATTTTTTTCATCGAAAGCTTTATTTCTAAATTTGTATATTATTTATTTTCACGGTGATCTAATTTTGTTTCCCGCTTTTTTGTTTTTAGTTTTTTTTTTTTACAGGTTATAAAGTATTAAATTATAAATTCGCATATGACTACCCGAAAATGTTTTGGTTAATAAATTAGAAAGTATACGAAATTAAGAACCAGGCTCTCACGTTTAGAAGATGCTCCCCACGAAGTTTCATTATATTGCAATTTTTACTATTAATTTAATATAAGATTCTAATCAAAATAAATTGAAGATCAATTATATGGTGAAAATATAAAAATTATTATACATGAAAATACAAATATTTTTTAATAAAAACACAGATATGGTGATTAATAAGCGACTAAGTTACGACTACCTGCGAAAAAAAAAATTGGATTAAGTCCAAACCAAACCTGGTTTAGGTTCAAACCCAAACTAAATTCGCCCTTACCCAACATACGCGATTAACCTGTTTTTCCCCTTTTGCTCTATCTTCTTCGATTCCCCCCTTCCAAAACCCTAAATCAAGCTCTTCCCCTTTTGCTCTATCTTTTTCGATTCCCCTTTCGAAACCCTAAATCAAGTTCTTCACCTTTTGCTCTCATCTTCTTCGATTCCCCTACGAAACCCTAAATCAAGCTCTTTTCGGCGAAGATGAGCGGTCGAGGACAGAAGCAAAAAACCGTTCGCAACGTTTCTCAGAGACCCGGAGGGTCTAATCGCTCCACGAGTGCGTCGCGAACACCAAACCCTCTACCGCCGCAGTACAACTTCACGCCGGCGGCCCAAGTTCTTCAGACTCAGTCGACACCACCTCAACTCCCCGTGAACGATCAACCGTCGTCAGCACCAAATTTCTTGAGCTATCCACCGCCACAACAACTTTTCTAGAACTCCATGCCTCAACACCGTGGAGAAGAACTCCCTGCGACTGCTTCGGCTCCGTTGGAGGACACTCATGCGTCACCACTTCAGAACTCTCAGGCTCAGAGTCATCCATCTTCTCAGGGACACAGCTTCCATGACGAATCTGCTCCAGTGTTGCCGGATCTCCAGGAGGACACGCCGCGGGCTCTGAATGCTCTGCTTTCGGTGCCAGACCGGGATAACTTTACCACCGTCCTCTCTCCCACACCGATGCCGAACTCGACTTGGTATGACCTTGCCATCTTCTCCGTCTTTTTATCGCATTTGAACAGACCCTTTTTACACAAGATAAAATCTGGTAAATGCGATTGTGTTTGTGCTCTTCTTGTTTGTGTATCGCTCTCATTGTATTGTTGTTGTTGTTGTACTGGATTTGACGGTGATTTTGTGAGGCGTATTAACGGTTGTTCATTAATGGAATCCAATTTTTGGGGTTTAGTCTCCGATGGTTTTGTGCCCATTGATTGTAAAGAGATTGCTTAGATTTGAAACTAAAATTTTAGCATAGAAGAATAAATTTGCTTACTGCATAATCGTTTATGTACATGGGTCTAAAGATGTTGTAGACTTTCTTAGCTTGAATGAAAAGTACATGATCCATGTGGTAGCGGTTCAAAGGGGCATGTGTTTTGATAAGTCTTAGGTCTTAATCTTAGGGTCAGTTTGATGTCTAAGTGTAAACACATGCTTCTGGTTGCATGTTTCATGTTAGATTGTATTCTTTCTTTACTTGTCTTGTCAGAAACTGTAATGTAACGTTTGCTTTGATGGTTAATTAAACGTTTGCTTTGTGTCTGAGTGTAGACACATGCTTGATGTCTGATTGTCTGAGTCTTAGTGTAGACACATTCTCTGAGTGTCTGAGTCTGAGTGTAGACACAAAGGTTTGCTTTTGTGTCTGAGTGTAGATGTCTGTGTGTAGACACATTCTCTGATGGTTCAGTTTTGATGTATGAGTGTATACACATGCTTCTGCTTTGCTTTGTATTTTGTCCTTGTTTATTTCATGTGTGTTTGCAGGTTTATGCGCGACAAGGGATTGAAACTGGTTCGGGTAATTACTAAAGTGTTTACAAACAAATTCGATGATCCGTACTATAGCTGGACATGTGTGCCTCGGGAGAGACAAGAAAGATACTTCCTCGAGTTCGCGGTACAGTTTTCTGTCCTATAGCCTTCACATATAGGTTTGCTTGTGATGTTTTCACTAACATCATTATATTCTCTTTGTATTGTAGAAAACCCACACCTGGGATCCCTTAATAACAGGGACAGTTCAAGGGTATTTCGAGGAGATCTGTCAACGCCGGATGAAAGACATGGTTAGCAGCGTGAGGACTAGTTGAGAGCGACCTAATTGGATCGGCGACACTCTCTCGAAAACGATGACCGACTACTGGGACACTGAAGAAGCAAAGCAAAGGAGTCTCACCTATTCCAATGCTCGTATGTCTGACCGTAAAGGTCTCGGTCCTCACATCCACTTATCAGGGCCAAAGTCGTATCAACAAATCCAACAAGAAATGGTTAGTAACTTTTACTTTTTCTTACACTTTAACAACTTTAAATTCTGTCATAATCCTTGTTTATTTTGTAACATTGCAGGAAAAGGAATTGGGAAGACCGGTTAGTCTTGGTGAGGTTTTCATTAAGACACATACAAGACCAGATGGTACGTATGTCGATAGGAAGGCATAGAAAATCGTTCAAACATATGAGAAGAATGTGCAAGAGAAGTTGTCTGAGCTCGTGACAGAGACTTCAGAAGTTTCGGACGGTGTGATAGTAGACTTTTGGGTCTTTGAGATCAATTACTCAACATACTATGTAGTATATGAGGTATCGAATCCAAATGGGTTTGATTCAACGCACCAAGAATACATATAACTCCTTAAGTTAAGCTAACAAAGAGGTTTTGATAATTAAGCTAGTGAACTATCAAATAAAAGACAAGTAACAAGAGCTAAAGACACTAAACGGTGAATAAAACAATGATAAAAGGCGAATTCAAGGATAAGGTAATTGATTTAAGGTGACCCCATAGCTAATTAATGATGTCCAATACTCAAAGAAGACTAATCCCTAGGCAAAGATCATTAATCTTAACTAATCCTCTCTCAAGGCATTAATTACTTTGTTAATTACTAATCCAATATCAAATTCTCATTTGTGAATCGCTAATTAGCAAGCAGTAAGTTTAAACATTCATGATCAATCAAATAAACACTCTAGACAACTATTCTCATATGCTAGAAATGAATATCTCTTGAAAAGTTCATCTAGGCATTTCATCGAACACCTTGTGGGTGTGAAATGCCCCTTTGATCTAAACAAGCTTTCTCAAACAAATCTAGCATTAAGATTGCTAATCAAGAAGGGATATCTAATAATCTAATCCTAGACATCATTAATCACCCATTGAATCACCCTAAATCTACCAAATCCTCAAATCCTAAAAGACTACTCACTTATCATGAAGAACACATCAAATCTCATGAAAGAAGTGTTGTTAATCATGATTAGAGAATAGAAAGATGAAAGATGAAAGATTAGAAGAGATTAAGAAACTAAAACTTAAATTGCATAAATAAAATCAAGATCTCTCTTACAAAATCCAAGAACCTTAAAAATGAGAAGTTTTTAGCAAGAGAAAAAGAGATAAACCAAGAAAATTAGGTTTTTGGGCTTAAATAGTGAAAGAGGGCCGAACCAAGTCAACCCGGGACAAACTGGGTTGGCTGATTCTGGAGGTCTGTACCGACCAGTCCTGGGTCGGTACAGTGGGTCGGTACTAATCTCCGCACATAACTCCTTTGGGCGCTAGACGGACACGTCCCCGCTAAATCTGATGTATCTTTCGAACCAACACTCCGAATGACTTCAACCTACCTTCAGAAGACAGCTAACTCAATTATCTACAACTTCTATGAAGACTTCCGAAGCTTATTCCGAACGTAAGTTGTTCATTTGGCGCGATCTTTGGGGTGACTTTGGCTGGCTTTGATGAGGACATACTGGGTTTTGTACCGATCCATTCTGGGTCGGTATGAGGAGTGAATCTGGGTTGGTACTACTCTCTGCTTCAGTACCTACCAGATAGTACCGGTCTAGGACTGGTCGGTACTGGACTTACTTACTTGTGCCGATCCAATGCTGGTCGGCGTTGGTCTCACGGCCAAACGGATACACCTTTGGTAAAATCGCGATATCTCCTGGAATACATGTCCGAATGACCTCAAACCACCTCCAGTAGACAGAGAACTCATATGGATACATCTTTCATGAAGATCATTGAGGCTAAAGTGATAAGCTCAAATTAATACCCTAAAAGTACTAAAGCTTTGTCGATTGTAATACTTAGGGATCGAATCCACATAGACTCAAGGAAACACACAATAGATTCTAAAAGTTGAATTAAGCTAAGTGATCAATATAATTGAAAGCAAATACGTAAATTAAACAAGTTGTAAATCAATTGGAAAGAAGATAGGCTCAGGGTATTTCTCAAGAATTCAATGAATGCAGATAAACTAACTAACAGGATTCAGATTTAGCGCGGTTCTTAAACTCAAATCACTAAAGTATAGCTAACCAACTCTCGTTGCGAAAAATATCTAAGTCTAAATCATAGAATTCCAAATCTCTTTGCGAATCCTAAAGTCTAAACCAGCTTTTAGTTCAAGTTTGATTTGTTCACAAAACAACTAAACCAAATATCTTTGCGAATAGTTATTTTGCTCACCCTAAGTTCTATCAGGTAATTAATCGCACTCTCGTGCCTAATCAATTATCCTAAGATCTAAGTTCCAGATTCGTCAACCTAGAATTAGCTTTGAAAACAGCCTATGGTGAAGAACTAGCTAATTCAGATGGTGAATCCTAATCAACTAATCAACCTAGCATTCAGAGAAAACCCTTATGAGAACCCTAAACCTAAAGTGGATATACTCAGACATGGAAATTGAAACAATAAACATGATTGAATAGATCATCAAAGAAATCAAATAGGAAACAGGAGTTCAGAGTTGTCTCTTCAAAAACCAAAGTAGAACAAAGCGTCAAATAAAATCGTCACCTCAACAATGGCTGAAAAACCTAATTATAATGCTAAAACATGTTTTGGGCTTTATTGTAAATAATAAAGACTTATGGACTAAGATGCAAAATCTACAAACTTGTAAAAAGTCGAGTTTCCTGTTTTCCCGAGAAGTATCGATCGACACTAGGTAGTATCGGTCGATATTCATCCTCTGTGTCGACTCTTCTGCTCGCNCTTATTTTGTTCTCTTTTTTTTTTTTTTTTTTCTTTTCGCATATACACATCAAGGTATGAGACGCGAGTATTGATGGTGTTCGCCACCAAATCCCCGGTTCTTCCCTCTCAATGTATCAAAGGGTGTAGACGAATAATGGCATCATAGGAAAATCCTAGCCTCGCTTCCAACCCTCTGTGTGATCATTCCTCACCAAGTAGTATAATGGGATCGCTGGAAACATTCATAACCCTATACTCAGAAGAAAATCATTTCATCTTTTTATGCTATTTTTTATTAACTTATAACAGGGGATAGATATACCATCACTTTTAACACATGAGTTCCTTTGTCAGATATGAATGAGGAATCAAGCTCTATGGACACTAACCACGTCGATGAAGTGCATAAATTTGGCTCAGACTTTAAAGGAACTCTGCTGGAAACATGTGTGTCTTCTAGTTAACTGGTCAGCCTTTGGATTTTTTATTAGTCGATCTAGAGCTGATTCTGTAACAATTGTCACTTAGAAGCAAAGTCAGAACAATAGAGTCAAGAAAAAGATCACAGTCTCCAACAGATTTTGATTCAATAAAACAACGAATGACTAAAAAACAACTGACTCTAAGAAAAACAAAAACAATGTCAGCGAATACCTCCCCCAGACTTAAACAACACTGTCCCCAGTGTCATATAGTCTAGAGTCAGTAAAAGAAACATAACAGTCGAGTTACCGAATCGGGGTAACTTTTGATCGCACCGTTGGAATTGCCTCAAACCACTTCCAAATGAAAGCTAATCCATTGATCTGTCTTGTGTCCAAATTGGAGCTCAATCCATCGGTGAGAAGTTCTTCAACGAATGCCAAACTTCTGACGTCTCTGCATGACTCTGCATCTCCATATGCTCCAAAATGCTCCAGAATGCTCCAGAATCTCCAATTAAGCTCCAAATGTACATAAACCTGTAAAAGACTCGAAAAGACTCCAAAATACTAGAAAGACTCCATAAATAGGACCTATATCATGGTCTAAAAGGGGTAAAAACCATGATATATCATGAAGCCGACCGTAACTCCTTCGTTCTGCCGGATCTTTAAGACACTTCGGAATGATCCTTGTTGGTGGTGAGTTTAGCACTCCTCGGTTTAGCCCGGTTTGAACCGAGATCGGCCCAATTGATCCCGGTTGACGACGGTTCGAGATCGGTAAGAAAGGCCACGAAACAATCGCCGACCTCCGAACTCGAAAGAGGGTCCACGAGTGACTGGTAACCGTTGAGTTTGGTAAGAATCCGAAGGAGTGCCGAACTTAAACCTAGATCGGTAAATCACGTCCCGGTTAACGACGGTTCAAGATCGGCAAGGAAATTCGCAAAACAGCAACCACCGAGCTTGAATCAAGCCAAACTCATCATGGTCGATTGTAAACGTGAAAATCAAGTCCTCCTCTCGTTACCGAGATCGTTCCACCTAATCCCGATCGACGACAGGATCGGTAAAGGAGCGAACAACATGCGATTACTGAACTGCGATATGCCGAGCTCGTCGGTATCGACCTGTCGTTCTCAGAACCCACTTCCGGGAATCACGCAACTTTACGGAAAGTACGGAAAAGGAAGATTAATTAGTTTTCTAATCCGGGATTCGCGGAACTTTCTCGGATTCGGGGAATATGTCGAAGCCGCCGAGGAGGCTTATAAATAAAGAAGTCCCGACTACATTTTGAGGGGGAATTGGGTAATACATTTTTAGAGAGAGAAAGTGAGAGCTTGAATTCTGATCTCATTACCGATCTCAGAATATCTTTGTAAACTCCGACGAGTTCGATTGAATAAAAACAAGATCCCGATCGATCTTTTAATTCTTTTTTTACCCTTGTGTGATTTCTACAATCAACAATTGGCGCTAGAAGGAGGGGTCGAACCTCCGACCTTGTGAAGAACAGAGCCGACCTCCGAGTCCCTTTCGATAACCCCGACGATGACCGATACAACGATAGTACCGACGTTAGATGGCAGCGGTTCGACGCTCAGCGATAACAGTACCCAGAATGACGAACTCGACAATCTTAATCCGGAAAACCGCAACCAGACGGACAACAACGATGATCCATCAATTATCCCGCCTGGCACTGCTTCTGCGACCCAAGCTCCAGTCGACCAAACCAGTCTCTTGATGGCCTTGGCGACGCAGCTTGCCGAACTCGCCAAAAAGAACGATGAACGGTTCAATTCTCTATTCGCAAACAAGACGGAACTTCGAGACCAGCTCGGCGAATTCAGACAGGATCCATCACCCTTCCGACCCGAGGAAGCAATACCCCCTTTTCGCCGAAATCTTATCACCGAGCTCAATCAAAATCAAAGCACAACAGCTCGATTTCCCGCATTAAGGTCCGCCGATAGCCAGGGGACACATATCACCGATCAGGCATCTTTGGATCAAGAATTCGAGAACGTCAAAGCCCAGCTCCAAGACATGAAATCCAAATTCCATCAAGCTACCAGTTCGGCACCCGAGATTGACCGCGTAATTCAAGAGACCCAAAAAACGCCGTTCACACACCGGATCGTCAACTCACCAGTTTGACGCTTGGAAAAGATAAAAATCACATCGTACGACGGACATACCGACCCTCGTCATTTTATGACCTCGTTCGGCATCATGATGAATCGTTTTCGATTTGACACCAAGGAGGAGAAAGATGCCGCCACTTGCCAACTCTTCGTGGAGAACCTCAGCGGAATCGCGCTCGACTGGTTCTCACAGCTAGATGCACACTAGGTCGACAACTATACCGAACTGTCTACCAAGTTTCTCAAGCGCTTCACCATGTTCATCAAGCAAAAGACTCGGAACGCCGACCTATGGGCTCTCGAGCAGAAAAGCGATGAACCATTGCGTGATTTCATGAACCGATTCAAAGCAATAGTGTCTAACTGCATCATCGACGACTAAGCCGCGATCGAAGCCCTCTACAAGGCGACCTGGTATAAGTCGGACTTTCACAAAGAGATCAAACGCAACTGGCCCAAGTCTCTGGAGGACATTTTACACAAATCGCACGTCTACATCCTCGAACAAGAAGAAACAGCCGCGAAGGATAAGCAATACGCCTTTTCAAAGCACGTCGCACCCAGAGACAGGCCAAAAGAGGAGTACCGCGAGAATCGACCTCACTATGAGAGACGAACTACACCCCAACAAGTCAGTGCTATTCAACCGCAACAACATTGGAATACATGGGTCCGGCCCGAGGTACCAAACGAGCTGACTTCCAGCGAAGAACCATTCTGCCAATTCCACAACAGAGAGGGTCACAACACCGAAGAATGCCGACACCTTAAAGATTTCCTCTTATTGAAGTACAAAAAGGGGGAAGTCCCGGTCGAAGCCGCATTCCGGCCTGGTAACAGATTTTGCCGTAATGAAAATAATGGAGGTCGTCGGCCGAACTCCGTCGGAAATTCGAGACAATCGAATGGCAGATCTAACATCAAGCTACCGAAACGGGATTGGGAGGACCAGACCGAAAATCAAAACATCCCGCAAATCCGGAAGCGCGTTAACATGATTATGGGAGCCCTCGAATCTTGCAATTACTCAGTTCGGGCGATCAAAGAGCATAGCAGAGAAGTTATTACGGCACGACGGCAAAACCGAGTTGTAGCAGGCGGGATATCGGTAACCTTCTCTGAGGCCGATATGGAAGGTCTCCACATGCTGCATAACGATCATTTAGTCGTCAACCTGCTTATCGGAGACGTTGCTGTCGGGAGAATCCTCATCGACACCTTCAGCTTGGTAAATGTGATATTCAGACAGACGCTGAGAGACATGGATTTTCCGGACTCTGACATCAAAGATAACATTGAACCTCTCACTGGGTTCACCGGCGAACAGACCATGACCGCGGGAACTGTCAAAATACCGATCTACGTCGGCGGACTTGTAAGAGTAGTCAAATTTCTGGTCCTCGACAGGCCGGCGATCTACAATGTTATTTTCGGGACACCTTGGATACACACAATGAAGGCCGTCGTCTCGACCTACCATCAGCGCTTAAAATTCCCAACGCCATCCGGAGTCTTCACCCTCAAAGGCGATCAAATAATGTCCCGAACATGTTATATCAACGAATGCAAACTTAGGACGGCCGCCCGAACATGCGTCATCGACATAAATAGAGCTTCGGCGAAGCCATTAGATCGAACGATGGATCCTGACTTGCCCCGGCGCGAGACAATTATTCAAGTCAATATTGACGAACTCAATCCCGAAAGATGTGTCGGTATTGGAGCCGAACTAGATGAGGAATTCAAGAGTAATCTGATCCGCTTCCTCAAAAGGAACGTCTCGACATTCGCCTGGACAATTGCGAATATGACCGGGATTAACCCAAAAATCGCGTGTCACGAGCTCGGCATAGACACAACCTTCAAGCCGATCAAACAGAAAAAGGCGTAAGCTCGGCCAAGAAAAGGCTCAGGCCGTCAATGACGAAGTCGAACGATTACTCGATTTCACCGATCTCAACAAAGTCTGCCCAAAAGACAGCTTCCCGGTCCCGCGCATCGATAGACTGGTCGAATCCACGGCCGAGAACGAACTTCTATCCTTCATGGATGCCTTCTCAGGGTACAACCAGATACTCATGCACCCTGACGACCGAGAGAAGACCTCGTTCATCACTGATCGAGGAATCTATTGCTACAAAGTCATGCCGTTCGGACTGAAAAATGCCGGAGCAACATACCAATGACTCGTCAATCGCATGTTCCCAAGCCAGCTCGGTAAAACTATGGAAGTATACATTGACGACATGCTCGTCAAGTCCCTTGTCGCTAAAGATCATATCGGTCATCTCAACACGTGGTTCGACATACTCAACGAGTACAGCATGAAACTCAACCCGAACAAGTACACATTCGGGGTAACTTCCGGGGAGTTCCTCGGCTATATCGTGACTCAAAGGGGGATAGAGGCAAACCCCAAACAGATCTCGGCGATCATCGACCTACCATCTCCAACGACGAAACGAGAAGTTCAGCGGCTGACTGGCCGTATCGCCACACTTAACCGATTCATCTCCCAATCAACGGATAAGTGCCCGCCTTCCTACCAACTACTTCGTGGAAACAAGCATCTCGAATGGGACGATAAGTGCGAAGCCGCATTCAGGCAACTTAAGGAGTATATGTCCAATCCCCCGATCTTGGTCAAACCTGAAGACGGAGAAAGTCTTTATCTTTATATCGCGATTTCCACCTCGGCTGTCAGTGGGGTCCTAGTTCGGGAAGACCGAGGCGAGCAGAAACCAATTTTCCACGTCAGCAAGTCACTAGGCGAAGCTGAGACTCGATATTCTACGCTTGAAAAACTATTGCCGTGGTTACCACAGCTCGGAAGCTTCGCCCGTACTTCCAATCGCATTAAATCATTGTCCTCATCAATCCACCCCTGCTAACTATCCTACACAGCTCGAGTCAGTCTGGTAGACTCGCCAAGTAGGCTATCGAACTGAGCGAGTACGACATCGATTACAAAAATCTGACGACTATCAAATCCCAAGTACTCGCCGATTTCCTCATCGAACTGCCACAAGAGTTTATCAATACCGACATCTCAGCCACCGAGCAATGGATCCTTCACGTCGATGGATCATCATCCCATCGCGGGTCGGGAGTCGGCATCCGTCTTCAGTCGCCGACTGGTGAAATCTTGGAACAATCGTTCTGGCTGGAATTCAACGAACCGAACAACGAAGCAGAATACGAAGCCCTAATCGCCGGATTACGCCTGGCTAAGGCCATCGGAGCAACTCGCGTGCATGCGTATTGCGACTCTCAGCTCGTCGCAAACCAATACAGCGGAGAGTACGACGCGAAAAACGAGCGAATGGATTCATACCTTAAACTCGTAAAGGAGCTCGCCGCCAAATTCATATACTTCGATCTTACAAAAATTCCTCGAGGGGATAACGCGCCTGCCGACGCACTTGCCGCCCTTGTATCGAGCTCGGACCCTCATTTGAAGCGAACAATCCCGGTCGAAAGCATTCCGAAATTGAGTATCGAGAAACCAAATGCATGCCTCGTGACAACGCGCGGACGTAATTACGACGAACAGCCAGTTAAAAAACTCAAAACGAGAAAGGCTAAAAAAGCACCATCTCGGCAAACCGACCTGAATACGGCTACCGAACCAGATTTAACGCAGAATCCTGATCTACGGGATCAGTCCGACGATGAAAACAAAGTAGAATCCGAGGGACTTCACGTTCCGATTGACATAGAGGCCGAAGAAGACGAGGAACCCGAAGATTGGACTATCGAACTCAAATTGTACATTTGTGACGGAAGGGTCCCAACAGACATATGGGTAGCTCGGTGACTCAAGATGAGAGCAGCCTCGTACACCGTCCTCGATGGGGAATTATTCCGATGGAGCGCGGCGGGAGTCTTGCTGATGTGCGTATCGAGCAACGACATTGACGAAGTTATGAGGAATGTACACGAAGGATCAGGGGGAAATCATTCCGGAGGGCGTTCCCTGACCTTGAAAATAAAAAAGGCGAGCTACTATTGGCCGACCATGTTGAAAGATTGTGAGAAGTTCGTAGCTAAATGCGACAAATGCCAACGACACGGTCCGATGATCAATCTACCCACCGAACTGTTAGCAATGTCAAGCGCACCTTACCCTTTTATGCGCTGGGCAATGGACATTATCGGTCCCCTCCGACGTTCCACGACACAGAAGCAGTACATCCTCGTGATGACTGATTACTTAACTAAATGGGTTGAGGCCGAATCGTACGCCGAGATACAAGCCCTTGATGTTCAGAAATTTGTGTGGAAATACATCATATGCCGACACGGAGTGCCATATGAGATCGTCACCGATAATAGGTCACAATTCATTTCGACGCTGTTCGGCGACTTCTGTTCAAAGTGGAAAATCCGGCTGAGTTTCTCAACACCGAGATACCCACAAGGCAACGGCCAGGCGGAAGCGACCAACAAAACCGTGATCGACGGACTCAAAAAGAGATTGGATGCGAAGAAGGGACGATGGTCCGACGAACTAGACGGAGTCCTCTGGTCTCATCGAACTATACCTCAGCGATCTACCGGACAGTCTCCATTTTTCTTAGCATACGGCACGGAGGCCTTATGTCCGGCCGAGATCAACATACCGACCATACGCCGCACAATGCTAACACGAAGTCCCGGCCTCAACGATGACATGATGCTCGACAACCTCGACGGACTCGAGGAACTGCGCGGCCAAGCGTTACTTCGAATACAAAACTATCAAAACTTAGCGGCGCGCTATTACAACAAGAAAGTACGCGGTCGACATTTCGAGGACGGTGACCTTGTCTTACGAAAAGTTTTCCAAGGGACCGAAGAGAAAAACGCTGGCAAGCTCGGCACTCATTGGGAAGGACCCTATCAGATAATGCGGATCGTCAAACCCGGTGTCTATGAACTTATGAAGATGGACGGAACCCCGATTCCACGATCATGGAACTCAATCAACCTCAAGCGCTATTATTACTAAGTTCGGCATCGCGTTGACACCACAGTAAAAAAAAAAAAAAAAAAAAAAAAATTAATTCCATAAGCTCGTCTACATTTCCGATGTAACATGAACTACGAATGGCTTGATCCCTCCTTCGAGGGTACGTAGGCAACCCACCACGGGTACAGCTGTAATTTGAATAAAGTGTTATTTTCGAAAGTATCTCAAAAGCCGAACTCAAAAAGTTCGCACCCTCAAAAGCCGAACTCGAAAAGTTCGCACCCTCAAAAGCCGAACTCGAAAAGTTCGCACCCTCAAAAGCCGAACTCAAAAAGTTCGCACCTTCAAAAGCCGAACTTAAAAGTTCGCATCTTCAAAAGCCGAACTCGAAGGTTCGCACCTTCAAAAGCCGAACTTGAAAGGTTCGCACCTTCAAAAGCCAAACTTGAAAGTTCGCACCTTCATGAGCCGAACTTGAAAGTTCGCACCTTCATGAGCCGAACTTGAAAAGTTCGCATTTCGAAAAGCCGAACTTGAAAAATTTGCATCTCGAAAAGCCAAACTTGAAAGTTCGCATCTAGAAAAACCGAACTTGAAAAGATCATACACTTGATTCAAAATCAAAAAATAAGCCGGACTTGAACTGTTCGCCGAAATCGAATAACTTACATCAGCAAAAAACCGAACCCGAACAGTTCGTCGAACTCGACTACTCTGTATCTTTCAGAGTCGGTCTCATGAAGTCCACCGAACTGAAATATAATCTCCTTAAAGCCGAACTCCTTTGTTCGCACTACAGTCAGAAACGACTAAATAAGCCGAACTTTATAGTTCGCAGTTAAACCATCGTGGTTTCCCACATCGACGTCCTGACCAGGCGATCGGTATAAATGAATAAGCCGAGCTTTGTCTTGCATGCATCCTCTGGTGCTATGGATAACACACTTTCCATGTTAAGCCGAGACCAGTCCCGCACTATATCCGCTCTCAGATCATCCGAGCTAAATAAGCCGAGTCAATCTCGCACACTCCGATTCGATCTGAGAAGACCTGGAGTATCTTAAGACGAGCTACCAATGCACTCTTATGCTAAGCTCCATGGTAAAGCCGAACGTTTCCTCTCGCAAAATTAAGCCGATTTCACAACAATCGCAAACTAATAAGCCGATCTACGAATGATCGCTGATCTCGAATGGATCGTAGAATCGAGTTCATCCTCTACACCCCGGCTAAGACTGTATCTTTTTACGGCCCCATTTTGGTGTATGATGAACCCGAGAGGTTGGCATAATTTTACGACCTCACAAAAGCCGAACTCGATACGTATACGAAAAAGATAATACCGAGATTAAAAATTCGTAAGATTGAAATAATACGACTAAGTATAAAAACCACGATCGAAATTAAAAAGTGAAACAATACGAAAAAGATGAATACCGAATTCGTTAAGAGTTTACAAAAGAAAAGCCCGAACGGGCAAAAACTATTACAAGAAAGCCCCTCGGGCATAATAAAAAGTTCACCGAACTACGATAAGCGAATATAAAAAAATCAGACATCTTGATCTCTGATTTCATTTGCTCGGTCGCTCGAGATGGCGGGTTGGTTCGAGCCGAACATATCAAGACCCGGAGGGACTTCTACCCCAGTTGGCAAGGAGACTTCCGGATACACATGCTCGACGAACGGTGATACGACGAGATCCTCCTCAGTAAGTTCGCAAGGGTCGATCGCCTCGTACTCTACCGAATTCTCAGCTTTAAGCTTCTTCAGCTTTTCAATACGAGACGACGGAACGACGATGCCATCTTTCTTTTCAAGAACGTCGCAAAAAGTGAGAACTCCGTGGAGCTGGTTGATACCAAGAACGGTTTCTTTAGCCGGTCAATTGCAGCAAGATGATCCTTCACCTTTTGGAGACGAGCTTGACACTTCTCGGTCACCTATTTTCTCTTCTCGATCTCCCTTGTGCGAGTGCCCCTCAGACGGATCATCTCGTTCTTCAGCTCTTGGACGACCGCGTCCCTGTCAACTTTAAGCTCGGCGTACGCCTTTCTCGAGATGAATAGCTCCTTTCGGCAAGGGCCAAACCGCCGGCTTCCGATTTCGCCTGCTCGGCAAGCAGATCCTTCTGTAGTTCCTTGGCGGCATCTCCAACCTCGATAGCTTCACGACGCGCTACACCGAGCTCGCGATCGTAAGTGCCAACGTGCTCGTTCGTCTGGGCCACCATCTACAAATGAGATAAAGGAGTGTTGTCAGACGCCGAACCTCAAATCAAAATTAAAAAGGGACAAGGCATTGAGGAGTTCACTTACGTCGGCAGTAGTACGAGCTAGTTTTTTATAAGCTTCAGACTGGAAGAGGTCTTTGGTTAGAGGCAGCTCCTGAGTGCCGAAGGTCAATTGACGATACAGATCGGCGCACGCTCCCGCATCATTAATGACGGGCTCATCCTTGTCATAGTCGAACTTCACAGAATGCGCCGAAGGTCCGGCAGGTCGCTGCCTTTTCGAGACGGCATACTGATCTGAGTGACTTTCTCCAGCAACCTCAGTCCGCACCATCATCATATTATAGCCCGCCTGAGGGGAGTTCGGTTCTTTGGCCGCTCGCTTTGCCGACCTCTTTGACGAACTCTTCCTTTTCTTTTTTCTTTGCCTTCCGGCCTCAAGCTCAGTCTCGGGATTCACCTCAGCTTCAGGGGGAACCTGCTCCTCTTCAGTAACCTGCTGCCCCTCAACAACCGGTTCCTCTTCAACAGCTCGCTCCTCATCGCCGATCTGCTCGTTCTGGTGATCGGGAGAGACTTCGGCAAGGTTCTTATCATCCTCCAGACCGTAATCAAAGTCGGGAATATCATCGATCTTCATCTTCCTTTTTCTACCGAACGGATTAGCTGAAGCAAAAGCAGTTCGGGGGTTAGAGAAAAGGCCAATGTTAAATAAAATGATAACAATTACCGAGACGTACCTTTGAGAGCTCATTTAGCCTTCAAATCAAGTTTCTCCTGATACGCTTCTGGCCAACGAATCTTCCCAGCCGCACTCAGCCTCTTCTCGTGCTCGGAAGTAAAACCTCGGATCGTTGTAAGGATGCTTGGACTATGACGAGCTGGAAAGAGAAAATTGAGAATAGTTAGACAAAAATAGATTGAAAGACACCTAAGCAAAGACCGATATCTACCGATGGGAATCCTCCATTTGGTCCGGTAGTTTCCATCGGGCCGTTCTACAGACAGATCGTCGATCCAGAGATAAAAGTAACGGGTATTCCAATTGTTAACCTTGCTCGGCTTATTTCCTGTAATAAGGTCGTACTCCGGTTTCGCATTTGCCGACAAGAACCATGGCCTCTGTTTGGCAATGTTCACACGGAAAAGCCTCTCAAACACTCGGACATCAATCGGGATGTCGCAGTCTTCCCGGAGGACTAGGAGACCAACGATATTGATAATCGTGGCAGGTTGAAGTTGGGAGATCGCGACATGACGACATGCGCAGTACGTATAAAGCAGTTCGTTAAAGGAAATCGAAGTCCGCAACTACTAAAGTAGTCCTCATATACACATATATAACCTTCGGGAGCGTCCCAAGGCCGCTGATCATCGTTCGGAATGCGAAACTCGATATCGTCAGGAGCACCGCATCGCTCCGTAGTTTGTTGAACGGTAACTCTGGTTGACCGAGTCGGTCCGACAGTGGGCGGCATTATAACTCGGCGAACCGCCAACGGAACAACATTTTCTTCCGGAGAGATTCTTTCATCTTCAACCACGGCTAGCTCGACAGCCAACCTCCCGTCGAGCCGAACTTGTTCGCTCACCTCGATAGGTTGTCTACTATCAAGATCGGCGGTCAACTCTCCATCAGGCCAAACTTGATCATCTTTGGCAATATGCCCATCTTCGACCCGAACTCGAGCACCCGTTTCATGACTATCCCTATCCATAAGATGCGGAACTTGGATAGCAGCCTGGGAACAGCTGGGAACGGCAGGAGCACGGCGCGAGTTGCGCCTGACTAAATCTTGCCTAACGACACTTAGACCGTCGTCAGATGAATCGTCTGGATCCGACGAAGTGACGAACAAGTTGAGATCGATGTTCGGATTTTTCGCAGAAGGAGTTTGGTCGGTAACTCGAACTCATCTCGATCAAAGAAGAACTCGAACTCATCTCGATGAAAGAAGATGAAGTAGGAATAATTTGGCGAAGAACAGTTTGAAGACAGATCGGAAAGTTTGAAGATCTTCAAAGCAGATTGGAGAAATCACGGCGGAGCAAGATCGGAAAATTTCAAAGCAAAAAATAATCTAGAGAGAAAGGAGAGCGCTAGAGAGAGAAAGAGGCGTACCTTTTATAAGCGTGATAATGAAGTGAAGGATCGGAAGGGTTCAAGGGTATTTATAGAGAAAGGGCAATTATGACGACTCCTCGATTTCCGCGACGGTTAAAGAAACTGAATCGTCGCGATTCCTCGATTTCCGCAACGTTTATGGAAATCGGACCGACCCGTCTTTTCAAGAATCGCCGAACTCAAATGATCTGCTGAAATTCGAATCAAGGAAATAACCCATCTCAATTCCAACCGGACTAAAAATTATTCAGATACTTCGCCGAACTCAAAAGACTCATTCGCCGAACTGGGGGGGGGACTAATTGTTGGTGGTGAGTTTAGCACTCCCCGGTTTAGCCCGGTTTGAACCGAGACCGGCCTAATTGATCCCGGTTGACGACGGTTCGAGATCGGTAAGAAAGGCCACGAAACAATCGCCGACCTCCGAACTCGAAAGAGGGTCCACGAGTGACTGGTAACCGTTGAGTTCGGTAAGAATCCGAAGGAGTGCCGAACTTGAATCTAGATCGGTAAATCACGTCCCGGTCGACGACGGTTCAAGATCGGCAAGGAAATTCGCAAAACAGCAACCACCGAGCTTGAATCAAGCCGAACTCATCATGGTCAATTGTAAACGTGAAAATCAAGTCCTCTTCTCGTTACCGAGATCGTTCCACCTAATCCCGATCGACGACGGTTCGAGATCGGTAAAGGAGCGAACAACATGCGATTACCGACCTGCGATATGCCGAGCTCGTCGGTATCGACCTGTCGTTCTCAGAACCCACTTCTGGGAATCACGCAACTTTACGGAAAGTATGGAAAAGGAAGATTAATTAGTTTTCTAATCCGGGATTCGCGGAACTTTCCCGGATTCGGGGAATATGTCGAAGCCGCCAAGGAGGCTTATAAATAAGGAAGTCCCGACTACATTTTGAGGGGGAATTGGGCAATACATTTTTAGAGAGAGAAAGTGAGAGCTTGAATTCCGATCTCATTACCGATCTCAGAATATCTTTGTAAACTCCGACGAGTTCGATTGAATAAAAACAAGATCCCGATCGATCTTTTAATTCTTTTTTTACCCTTGTGTGATTTCTACAATCAACAATCCTTGTATCCTCTTTTGCTCCATTACTCCTAACATCTCCAAAATGTCTCCAAACACCTAGAAAACACTCCAAATGAATGCAAGACTCACTAGGACCTAATGCAAACTAAGTAAACTCTAATTGAGACCTAAATGCAAGACAAAACCATGATTATGCATGTAAATGACACAAAAATCTAAGTGAAACGTATGCTAAAACATGCAATATATGAATATATCACGGTGCTTCGCCACCTCGAGAGCTAACAACAGATGTATATATATACGAGCATCTTTCTTCAGGTAAAGTAACATTTTTCACAGCCCACATTTATAGAGTCTTGGATTTTGTCATGGTCTTGAAATAAGGTTTTTTTCTTACTTTTCACAGTCCACTAAGATAGATTCATGAGGAACTCCTTATGAAGTTGGAAGCCTGAAGGAGACTCTTCTCAATGACAAGCGCAAGCAACCGGGAGACTCTTCATCGTTTGTTGCACTGCAAGAGCAACTGAAGGAAGCTCAACAGAAAATTGAAGAGTAGGCTGCTTATAATGAACGGCGTGATGCTGAGATTCCTGCCCGTGAAGCACAGCACTCCCGAGCTGCAGCTGAGCAAAAGGACAAGCTCGAGCACTTCTCTTTGGTGGAAAAGTACATGCGACAAACTGATCCGCGGTTTCTAGACTTCGTGGCTTCTCATTCAGCTCCAACAACAACCGATATGCTTCCATCAACCAATCTTCCTTGACCAGATTCAAGTACAATACCATATGCTTCTTAGGTTACTAATCTCTGTTTTTTGAACCCTGTTTTGTGAACTCATGAACTTGTTATTTTTGTTTATGTTTTGGCATTTGTTATGGAGCTTGAATACTTTAGTTAATATTTTTAATCAAATGTTATTTTGAATCAAAGTTCTTTAATTTTGTAACATAGATTACCATTTGAGAAACAAAACAAACACCAATCAGTCATACCATATTCTTATTTTGACAACGAATATAGTCACTAAACAATAGCCTATTAGTCGCCAAATAGTCGCAGAAGAATAGCTAAGTAGTCACAAAATATTTACATCCTCAAAGCTTGATGTTCCTATTAGTCGCCAAATAGTCGTTCAATTAGTCATAGAATAGTCGGTAAATAGTAACTAAATTTTACGACTATTTAGTGACAAAAACTATCCGACTGCATCTAGACCCATTCTATAGTCGTTCACTAGTCGCAAACGTAGTCGCCGATTAGTCGCAAGTTTTGGGACTACTTTACGATTGAACGTCTACACACTGTTCATGTGGTGTAGTTGTAAAGTAGTCGCCATTTGGCGACTATTTTTACGACTACATACATTAGCGACTAAATATTAACGACTACATGGTTTAGTCGCTAGTTAGTCGTAATCCACCTTTTAGCGACTATTTTGCGACTCCTTCTGCATTCGCCAAAACGCTATTTTCTTGTAGTGGCTGGAATTTGATCTTTGGATTTATGGACTTGTTTTGGGCTGTGTAAAACCAAAAACAAGTGAAGAACAATATTGAGCACCAAGAACAGTGTTGGGCCACTCCAAGTATAGATACATACTTTCTTTGGCTCTCATGGGCTGGTGCAGCTAAGCTCATGTGTGGAAGCTCCTGAATGATTAGAGTAGCCTCCTACGTGCCACACATAAGTGTCCATTGAGCCAAACAAGTAGAGGCCCATATTTGATAGCTTAGAGCCCACGCTTGATGCTAATGAACCCTTTAGATATGTCCTCATTGTTGGGCCTGTATAAGGCGATTGGTAAGGCGGCCTAGGATGATCTTGGATGTTTTGGAATCTAGACTCAAAGATCTTTGCTTCCATAATTGGCTCGCTTCTTGAAGAGACGTGAGCTGGTGGCGGCGTTTGTTTGAACAACGCCTTCAATTGTGAGCTCTTCATGCAAACATTTTTTTTCATTTGAGCCACGAATTCTGATCATCTTTTGGTCTTGCTCAGGTTCAACTTTTTCGGGTATGAGCTCCTCGGCTTCAAGCTCAGCTACAAGCTCGTCTTCCTTGCGATGCTGTCCATGTTCACATCAGGTTTGATGGACAAACAGAAAATACAATTAGAAAATTTGATACAGTGTAGATTTAGATAAATATGCATTATTTCTATTTTCTGTTTATTAATAGTTTCATATTTTTAAATGATGTTTAAGGTTTTTAGATTTTAACATATATTTAGATAGCTTAATTAGTTTTACAGTTCTATTCACCTTCTAATATGATTACTTGAAGAATAAATCTTTTGTCTCTTGATTTCTTTTCTTTTTTTCGTAGATCTATAGAACTAATCTTCATTAAAATTAGACGTAAATGTACTTTCTAGTGGATATACGTAGGGAAATTCGTTTTCTTTTCTTCTAAATTCATCTACGTTTCTTTCTGTCCTATATGATTAAGTGATCAGATTGCATTGAAACTTCTTAGTATAAAAATTTGTGTGGATAAAATAAAAGAGAAAATGGTCCACTGGATGTGGAATTGTGTTTAGGGTTATTTCGCTAGATATCTATATGTTGGGCAAATTCCTTGTGTTTATTTGTTCTTACATAAATGTTATTTTACTATGATTCTATTATACGCATATATATGTATATGTATTTTAGTACGTATATGTATTGATATACTCATATTTTACTTATTCTAGCATGCATATTATATAGGAGTTTGATGTGATTTGCATACTTATCATGGTTCTATCTCGCATTTTGGTCTTCCTTAGGAACTAGGATGTTGTGCATTAGGTCCTAGCGTATCTCGCATGTTTTGGAATCTTTTTTTAGGTACTTGGAAGCACTTTGGAAGGATTGGAAGTCACCAAGCCAAGCTGGATCGGAGTTGGGTACAAGAAGAGATGGCCAAGGCAAAACAGCAAAAAGGAGAGGAGTACGCCGACCCATCCTGGATCGGTATGATGGGTCGGTATGAAGACAGAAGCTCATACCGATCCACAACACTTTTTACACCGACCCAGAATCGATCGGTGTACCCTCCCAGAACTCCGAGATTTCGAACGGCACGTTTCCAAGTGATTCACACCGACCGATCCTGGATCGGTGTGATGGACCGGTACGAAGACATAAGCTAACACCGATCCAAGAACTCTCCCATACCGGTCCAGAATCAAGCGGCACAAGGCACA
>PKMM01041260.1:0-23859 GCA_002933915.1 Eutrema heterophyllum
AGTAAAATATGAGTATATCATAATTGTCTCGCTAGGGGTTCGAAATGCATTCGCATGGTCTTAAATTACATATTCGAATTTTCTTGAAAATGTATACAATTGAAAAATCTTGTAAGAGAAAGGAACTACAAAGCTTATCTTCCTTAGACAAGTGACTTGGGTGTTGGGAAATAGAATGGTTAATTTTTGTTTGGGAGAATAGTGAGTGAAGTGAGAGAAAATCGGGTAAAGGCTAAAGAAAGAGCTTAAGATGGGATAAGAAAAGAAAGAAAAGAAAGCAAGAAACTCTAGGAAAGAACTAATAATTCAAAGTGTCTAAAATCTGGACTAATAAAAAAAGAAGGAATAAGAGTTTAGACTAAGAGAAGAAATCTACCTAGAGTGTCGAAGAAAGAGAAAAGAAAAGAGGTTGTGTACAATGTATATATTTAGCCAAAAGGGCTCTGGGTTTACTTCTGGGACAAGAGATGCAAGGCAATGAGCTTAAGACGAGAGATTAGAAAGCTAGGCTAGGATGGAAGATATTCTTTGATGCATCTTTGTTCCATTCCTTCCTTGCTTTTTCGTATTGTCATGCATTACTTTTTCATGAGAGTAAGTTACCCAAAAACTGGAACCTCCTCATATATTATGCTTTCAAGCCTTTCCCACCAAACCAATTGAGAATGATTGAGATTCCCTTTGCGAGACCGCGCTTATACCGAGATTAATGAATGTCAAAGAGTTGGTTGATAGGAATGCTTGTGGATTCTCAAGTCTTAGGCACTAGAGTAAAAGATTCAAGTTGCGATAGGTATGGAGAAGTTCGTTAGAGTAGAAGCGATTTTAGCATTATGACATTTTTACCTAAGGACATTGAGTTGAAAGTTTCGTGTGTTTCCTTTTGGATATGAGCCCCCACCTTCGATCTTCTCTTCTTGGCTTACTTTGCTTTATTCGCTTGAGGACAAGCAAAAGGCAAGTCCGGGGGAGTTGATAACCGTGTATTTTACCATCTAGAGTCTCATATTTTCCTTTATTTTCTTTGTGTTTCATCTTGTTCACATTGTATTTACATTGCATTTAGGTCTAAATTGAGTCTCATTGCATTTTAGATGTCCTAGGTTGTTTTTGTGCTCTTTTTGGCTTGTTTGAGCCATTTTCAGGTGTTCTTGGAGTTAGAGAAGTTATGAGAGTGTGGGTAACCATCATGGAAGGTCAATGGGGCAAGAAAGGCAAGGAAAACATGAAGAAAAGACCGTCAAGTGATTCTATCGGCCATATGGCCGATAAGACGGGCCGATAGAATCATAACATGAAGTTTTCCAAGCATTTTCTCTTGCCAAGCCATTTTATCGGCCATATGGCCGATAAAACATGCCCGATAAAATCAAAGATCAAACATCGAGAATATGTGTCTGGAAGATCGACTTGTATGGAAGCCTTACCTTTGGATTTAGCTTTAGAGCTCTTCATGAAAGTTGTCGGCAATTGAGTTAGCTTTCCAATGGAAGTGGTGTCAAGTCGTTCTGGGCAGTATTTAAGGAGTTACATCCGATTTAGTGGACACATAGCAACTCTGCCGCGAAGGGAATGCATCCGAGAATGAAGGCTTACTGGGGAAGGTTCTATCGGCCATATGGCCGATAAACATGACCAATAAAACACCTGCCCCGACTTTTCTTTTCTTTTTGACTTTGGGTCCCTCCCCTTTTGTATAAGTTCAACCTTGAGTTTCAACAACTATCCACACACGAAAAACTGGACCTCTTTTGCATCTTTTCCACTGTTCTAAGTCAACTTCTTCTCTCTTATCTCTTGTGTTCATGAATCTTTTCTTACTTTTCTTCCATCAATCTTCTTATTTTCATTATGTCTTGCTTTTGTTCGGTTTTGTTTTGTGATTTAGTTATGTGTGAGTAGTTTCATTATGGATTGTGGGAATGGTTGATTTAGAGGGATAGATGATGATCTCTTGATGTTTAGAGCAAGATTATAGAAGTTCTCATGTTTAGAAGTGGTCTTAAAGCTAGGATTGAACTAGCTACTCAATTTCTAGATCATGGACATATTTCACTTGAGAGAGGTTTGGTAACTGTCTAGAAGATTTCTAATCATGTTTTTGATGCTTAGCAAGATGAGAATCGTGACTAAGGATCATTAATTGGCTAAAAAGGATTTGTGTTTTATGCTTGTTGATAATTTTGTAGCAATTGAGAGATTAGCTAGTTTGAATCATCAATGAAGGGTTTAGCATCATGAGAATGAGTTAAACTATTTTTATGTGTTCCTTACCATAGAATTCAGCTCATTGAGTGATTAGAAACATCATTAGAGAATCATCGAATACTCCTAATCGAATGCCATTTCCTACGATCCATATCTTTATTTTTTTGATTAAAATCGATTTAGTGTCTTGTTTTCTTCGAATCTGTGTTTCTTAAACTAGATTGTAGTCATTTTAATTGTCATGTATGTTTTTATTTTCTGTCTTTTATTTTTAGTTTTATCGTAATTAGTTCTTAGAACAAAAACCAACAAAAATCGTTAGCTTAGCTTAAGTAGTTTCTTGTATTCTTATTGTGCTGTTCTTTCTCTCTGTGGATTCGATCTCTAAGTACTCAAACGACACGCCGTTATGATTGCGATAGTCTACACATTAGGGTAATTGATGTGTTGAAAAATGACTAATCAATTATTTATTTTGTTTTTATTTATTGGTAGCTAACTCTTTTTTTGCGTTCGCCATTATAGGCAACCTGGCAAATTAAAGTATGATATTGTCGAGCTTTCGAAAAAAATGTTGGATTCTTATAATCCTCATGTAAAGGCATTTAGATCGGCTCGTGATAGGCTTGACCAAAATGGTGGTGTCCAGGGTTTGAAGTTGGTGCTTGCAAGTGGAAGAGTCACTGATGGAAGGACACATAATCTTCTTACAGAAGATGATGTTGCTACTGCTATGATCCTTAGAGATTTTGCATGCTATGGGTGCTGAAAAGCGCGATATTGTTCTTGAAGGTATATCCGGTAAGTTGCAAAGGATAAGTGAGTTGCATCCAGCTTATTTACCGTTGTAATATCCGTTGTTGTTCCTGTATGGTGAAGATGGCTTCCGTTTGGGCATTGATATTGGTTTTGTTGATTTGGCTGGTAGAAAAAGGAAAACTATAACGATTAGAGAGTTTTTTGCTTATCGCATATTTGAAAGGTATGAAAAATCTCCAATAACTATGATGTCCGACAGGTTGTATCAGCAGTTTTTGGTTGATACGTTTACTATGATTGAGTCTAATAGGCTTCGATTTTGGCATAATCAAAGCAAGCTTCGATGTTCTAATTTTGATAAGATTGTTTAGTCTGTTAAACGTAGTGATTTTAACCATGCTAAACAAGGAAAGCGGGTAAGATATACATGATGAATCATTATTTGGATGCCGTGGCGACATGCAAGTATTATGGTTATCCTTACTTTTTTTATCACTAATACATGCAATCCCAAATGGCTTGAGATTACTAGATACTTGCAAAAGCACGATTTAAAAACGGAGGATATGCCATATATTTGTTATAGGGTTTTCAAGATGAAACTCGATAATATGGTTGATTATTTAAGGAATGATTAGGTTCTCGGGGTTATCAATTCATGTATTTACGTGATCTTTTGTTGTAGGTTTTTCTTTTGTATTTATAATATTAAATGATATGCTGATTCATTTTTATATTTGTTTTTGCAACCATGTATACTATTGAGTTTCAAAAACGCGGGTTGCCACACGCTCATATGGTTCTTGCATCAAAATTCTAAGTTGCCTACTAGAAATGACATTGATAGATTTATATATGTCGAAACTCCAGATAAAAATGAATCGTTACCATGCTCATATTAACATTGAGTGGTGTAATCAGACAAGATCTATCAAGTATCTTTTTAAATATATAACCAAGGGACCGGATTATGTTAGGGCAGCGGTTAAAGATGATAAAAACAAGTGGTCTCGGTGACCAAGGACGAGGTTAAAAAATATTATAACTGCATGTATTCTTACAAACACGATGATATTCTTAATATTGTATATGAATAGTTATGTTAATGTTGTAGGTATATATTAGCATGTGAGGCTACTTTGAGAATTCTTTCTTTTCCAACACATTTTTGTACGACTGCCGTAGTCAAGCTTTCGTTTCACTTCCTTATAAGCAGCTGGTTGTTTAGAATCGCGATGATCCGGCTGATGAAGTGCTAGGTAAGCCATATGTTGGGAAATCTAAGTTTATAGCCTGGATGGAAGCAAATAAAAAGTATCTAGAGGCGAAGGAGTTAACCTATGCAAATTTTCCAACCAAGTTTGTGTGGGTTTTAAGAACCAGGGAGTGGAAGCCACGACAGCAAGGCTTTGCAATTGGAAGGATAACGTATGTACCGCCTTCGATTTTTGAATGCTATTATTTGAGGGTTTTGCTTAATGTAGTTCTAGGTCTCGAGAGTTTTGACGAGTTAAAGACTGTTTAAGGTGTTGTTTATCCCACGTTTAAGGATGCGTGTTAAGCACTAGGATTACTTGGCGATGATAAAGAGTACATTGAGGCAATTAACGAAGCAAGTGTTTGGTCATCGACTAACTTTTTGCGTAGGTTGTTTACTAATAATGTTGCTTTCTTATAGTGTTTCAGTGCCAGTTAATGTTTGGAACACATACAGCTTTTAACAGAGAATGTTTATACAATATGAGGAAAAATGAGCGCAATCCAAGTATGTACTTATTTTCCCTATTTGTTACTTATAATGTTGCGTTTATAATATTTGATATGGTTTCTAAAGTATAAACATATTTATTGTTGGTTTTGTGTGTAACAGATTTGTGTTTGAATGATCATCCGTTGAAGAACACAGGACTGGCGAAGATAGAAAAATATATGGTCAAGAATGGTCATTCTTTGTCAAATCATAAGTACATGCCTATGCCCGATGACCTCGCTATTGATAAGCTTGCCAATCATCTTATGAATGATGAGCTGAGTTATGATCGTGAAAAGCTTAAGGCATATTATGTGATATTATTATCAAGTATAACTATGGAGCAGAAGTGCATCTATGATAAAATCATGAGGGCGGTTGATCTTGATAACGGGGGATTGTTTTTCGTATATGGGTTTGGCTGTTTCGGTAAAACTTATCTTTAGAGTATTTTGGGGGCTGCACTGCGTTCTAAAGGTAAAATTGTACTTAATGTTGCATCTAGCGGTATTGCCGCGTTAACTTGTTGTTGCAAGGTGGTAGGACGACTCATTCTCGGTTTGGAATACCGAATGCAGTAAATGAGTCAACATTTTGTTCTTTTAGTGCTAGGTCGCATCAAGCTTAGTTGATTAAAGAGGCTAAACTTATTATATGGGATGAGGCTCCGATGATGAGCAAGCATTGTTTCGAGACCTTGGACAGGATTTTGCGTGATATACTAAAATGTGAAAAGGTTTTTGGTGGTAAGGTGATTATGTTTGGTGGGGGTTTTTGAAAGGTTTTGTCGGTAATTGTGGGTGGTGATAGATCCGAGATTGCTATGGCGACTTAAAATTCATCGCATTTATGGTTTAGCTCACTGTGTTGGAGCTTACAACAAATATGAGGCTTTTGCGTGGGACTAATTAACGCTGATGATGTTCGTGAAATGGAAGCTTTTTCTAAGTGATTTTTGGATATTGGTAACGAGAAGATAAACAAACCTAATGATGGAGAAGTTGAAATCGACATGCCAGAGGATTTGTTGATAGCTAAGTGTGAAGATCCTATCCACTCTATAGTAACAAAGATATATGGTCGATCCTATGCGACCGAGCGTAATCCTAAGTTATTTCAAGAACGAGCCATATTGAGTCTCCGGAATAGTGATGTTGATATGATTAATGACTTTCTGTTGTCACAAATTACGGATATTATTCTCTGGATGTTTTTTAACGTGTGTATTCTTACGTGTTAGATTTGTTGTGTATGATTTTTTTTATGTGAGGAGCACACCTATCTTAGTCTGATAGTATTGATACGTCGGATGCAAGAAACATTGACAAAACGGTTTACACTCAGAAATATCTTAATAGTATGAAGTTGTATGGGTTGCCAAATCATAGTTTGATTCAGAATTGGTGCTCCTATTATGTTACTTCGGAACATAGATGCAAAAGGTGGTTTGTGCAATGGCACACGGTTGCTTGTTACTCAGTTGGCTCCACATGTGATCGAAGCTAGCCTCATTATGGGTGGTAATATCGGTCAAAAGGTGTTAATTCCTAGGATATGTGTTTCGCCATCCGAAGTGAGGTTTCCTTTTCATATGAGACGTGGGCAGTTTCCTATTGCCCTCGCTTTTGCAATGACAATAAATAAAAGCCATGAACAAACTTTAAAGAAGGTGGGTTTGTTTCTTCCGAGGCATGTCTTCTCGCATGGTCAATTATATGTTGATGTATCAAGAGTTACGTCGAGGAGCGGGTTAAAGATTTTGATTACCGATGAAAAGGGTAAGGCACAAAAGAGGACAATGAATGTGGTGATAAAGAGGTATTTCAGAAAATTTATCTGTAGTTTTTTTTTTGCCGTTTGCAGCTTTAAGCTGTTGTTTTTTTTTAATTTTTTAGTAGGGGTTAAACTATATACTTTTATATATCGATTTTTTGTTATCTTCAGACTTTGTTTTAAAACTGTTTTTTGTGATATTTGTTTTTTGATATTATTAGTGGAAAGACATTTGCTTTCGACAGTCTCAAATTTTATCATCTTTATAGTTTTTTAATCAATTCGGTTTCTTAATTTGTTTATGCCCGCGCACTTGCGCGGGCCGCCCACCTAGTAAATATTGAAAATGGCTGAAATAACCTAATAAGTTTTTCTAAGATTTCTATACAATGTCTTTCCAATATTATTCTTAAGCATATCAACTAATTAATAAATGCAAACAATACTAAGTTAAAAAAGGAAATGATAAATCACTCAAAAACAAAGAAAAAATCTACTTAGCATTGTAACAATTAATGATTTCTCTTAAATTTCTCTTATGTTTTTTTTAGTTTTTAGTTTCGTTTATGCCACAATTGTTTCTCATGATGGGCGAGCCATCACCATTGACGGTCATCGCCGAATTCTTCTCTCTGGTTCTATCCACTACCCTAGAAGCACTTCTAATATGTGGCCGTATCTTATGAGGAAGGGCAAAGAAGGAGGTCTCGATGCAATCAAAACTTATGTTTTCTGGAACCCACATGAACGTACTCATCGTCAATATGATTATTCTGGAAATCTAGATCTTATTCGGTTTTTGAAAACAATTCAAGATGAAAGGTTATATGGATTTCTTCGCATTGGACCATATGTTTGTGCATAGTGGAATTTCGGAGGATTCTCTGTGTGGCTGCACAACATGCCCGGAATGGAATTCAGAACTACTTATACCGCGTTTATGAATGAAATGCAAAACTTCCCAACTATGATAGTAGACATGGTCAAGAAAAAAAAGTTATTTGCATCACAAGGAGGTCCGATTATACTTGCTCAGATTGAAAATGAATATGGAAATGTGATTGGATGGTATGGGGAGGCGGGTAAGGCATATATTCATTGGTGTGCAAACATGGCTCAATATCTTGATGTTGGTGTTCCATGGATCATGTGTCAACAAGATGATGCTCCTCAACCTATGTTGAACACATGCAATGGTTGGTATTGTGACAATTTTAAACCAAACAACCCCCAACACTCCTAAAATGTGGACTGAGAATTTGACTGGATGGTTTAAAAATTGGGGAGGCAAAGACCCTCACAGAACCACCGAAGATGTTGCAAAATTCTTCCAAAGAGGAGGAACTTTTCTGAATTACTACATGTACCATGGAGGCACCAACTTTGATAGAACCGCATGTGGTCCATACATCACAACTACATATGATTATGATGCTCCCCTTGACGAATTTGGTAATTTGAACCAGCCAAAATACGGACACTTGAAACAACTTCATGATGTTCTTCACACTCTATGGAAAAAAGTCTCACCCATAGAAATATCTCCACTACTGATTTTGGAAACCTAGCTACAGCAACGGTGAAGAAGGATCATGTTGCTTCTTTGGAAACGTAAATGAAACTTTAAATGCAATAATCAATTTCCAAGGAACATCTTACGTTGTCCCGGTTTGGTCCGTTAGCATTTTATCGGATTGCAAAACTGAGACTTACAATAATGCTAAGATTACCACTCAGACTTAGGTGATGGTTAAAAAACCGAATGAAGCAGATGACGAACCTTCAACCTTCAACTTTCAACTTTCAACTTTGAAATGATCATGGAGACCAGAAAACATGGACAATGTCCTCTTGAAAGGAAAAGGAGAATCTACAATTAGACAATTATTTGATCAAAAGGTAGTAAGCAACGATCAAAGCGATTATCTTAATTTGGTAGATGACTACTCTTAATCTCAAAAAGCAAGATCCAGTTTGGGGCAAAAACATGTCTCTTCGTATCAATAGTACCGCTCATGTTCTTCACGCTTTTGTCAATGGAGAACATATTGGTAATTATCGCGCGGATAATGGAAAGTTTCACTATGTTTTCGAGCAAGACGTGAAATTTAACCCTGGTGTTAATGTAATTTTTTAGTTCGGAATCACCATCGACATTGTCAGGTGAAAGTGTACCATTCAACCGAACCATGACTTGGTACACTACTACTTTTAAAGCTCCTTTGGGAAATGAACCAGTTGTTGTCGATCTCTTGGGACTTGGAAAAGGTACGACTTGGATCAATGGAAACAACATTGGACGTTATTGGCCATCTTTTCTTTCAGGCGAAGATGATTGTTCTGCTGAATGTGATTATAGAGGAGCTTTTAAGGCTGAAAAATGCCAGACCAGTTGTGGAGAACCTACTCAAAGGTGGTACCATGTTCCACGTTCTTTATTGAACTCAGAAGGAGACAACACATTGGTTTTATTTGAAGAGATTTGAGGAAACCCATCACTTGTCAATTTCCAGACTATTAGAGTGGGAAGTGTCTGTGCAAATGTTTATGAAAAGAATGTTCTTGAGCTTTCATGCAATGGTAAACCCATTTCTGCCATCAAATTTGCCAGCTTTGGTAACCCATGAGGCAATTGTGGATCTTTCGAGAAGGGAACTTGTGAAGCAAGCAAAGATGCCTCGAAAAAGGAAATGATATCATTTAAAGAAAATTAATGGCATCAATCAATTATTTTAAAAAAGGAAACGTTAAAATAAAAAGTAAAAGTTTTTTAAAACCATTGCCAACACTAATGTTTTAGAACCATGTCAACAACTACATCTGCTACTTTCTATCAATTCATCTTTTTTATTCACTACTAAATTTCTATAACAAAAAGAATCTTTTACAATCAAAATCATCAATACAATTCTACCATCGCTAAATTTTAATAGATTAGGTTTGGTCTTTTCATCTTTTTTGGTTTTGATTGTGATTTATAGACAATTACGTTTTGTTGTTTTCTAAACAAAAATCATAATAACGATTTTTTTAAAAGATTTATTCGATTAAAATCATAATCATTATAGTGAAAGATGAAGGAAATCACACCCTCAATTATCATGATTCGATGTTCATGAAGATGAATGTAATTTCTCAAACTTGTGAAATATGAGAGATTTTTGGTAGACTCTACGAAAGTCTTCTCAAACTTATTAGCATACTCTAATTTGGTAGATTTTGGAGAAGTCTTTCAATTTTACTAACAAACTAACATTTCAATCGGTACGTCTGTTATTCTTTTAGTAGATTTTCATATTTCGGTAAACTTAAATTTCACTACGTTAGTTTGTTACTTTTTTTTTGGCAGACATCAATTTAAATTTGCTATATTTTTTGGCAGACTATTCAAATTTTTGATAGACTCTACGGAGGTTTGGAAGACTCTTCCATGCTTTCTGGCAGACTTTAATTTTAATCTGCTAGTCTGCCATTTGGGCAGACTCTACGAAAGTCTTTCACATTTTATGGCAGACTTGAATTTCTATCTACTAGTTTGCCATTCTTTTCGGCAGCCTTTTCAAATTTTTTGGCAGACTCTACGAAAGTCTTCCAGATTTTCTAGCACACTTGAATTTCAATCTGTTAGTCTGCCATTTTTTGATAGACTCTACAGAAGTCTTCCAAAATTTCCGGCAAACTTGAATTTATATATGCTAGTCTGCCATTCTTTTCGACAGACTCTACAGAAGTTTTTAAAATTTTTTGGCATACTTAAATTTCTATATGCTAGTCTGCCATTATTTTCGGCAGACTATTCGAATTTTTGGTAGACTCTAAATTAATAAACAAACTATTGTCGGTGTAAGATAGAATCCGCATTGACCGTTAGTCAACCCTCGATTAAATACACTTTAGATGATTTAAGGATTTGTTTTGGGAGAATAATTAATTTGAAGGTTGAAAGTGAGAACCCCAAAAGTTGAAATTTTTTTTTTTTGTAATTGCATCCAATATGAAAATGGGGATTGGACCTTTGCCATTTTCCATTAGATGTAGCTCATTGCGCACACATATATTAAGCACGTATAATATGGACTACAAATTATATTTCGTATTATCTTGGACATATAAAATAGTATTCATTATGTTGTCAACGAAGTTTTTTTCAAATGATGGTCATTCGAATATGGCAAATCACAAAAAATATTTTTTGTGCTATTTGTGGTACTCACCACATCCGTCAACTGGAAAATGTTTGTTACCACCACAATCCTCCCTACCCCCAAAACCCGTGAGCTTCATCAATAGGTATTTACCGTCTAACTCATGTGGTGGAGCATCACAAATTACATGTATTCTTCTAAAAAAAGGTCTTGCTTCGGCGATAAGGATGTGAACATCGAGGTGGTTGATGGAGCTTCAACGGTGGAAATTTTTGATGACCTAATTCAGAATTCAGTACCGCTATGGGAAGATTTCCTGGAGGGAAGATATCTCTCCTCAGCTCCCCATGTTGCAAATATACACGTTATTGTGAACAAGATATGGCCATTAGGAGACAAGTCTATTCAGATTGATGTATTCCTCGTAAACGAAACAACCGTCAAATTTAGAATCAAAGATGCTTAAATAAGAAGTAGAACTTTGAGAAGAAGGATGTGGAATATCGCAGATATTCCTATGATAGTGTCGAAGTGGTCTCCGATCGAGGAAGAAGTAGAGCCAGAAAATAAAATTATTCTGATGTGGATCAGGTTGAAGAACGTGCCTCATAGAATGTATTCGTGGGAGGGTCTTGGATTCATTGCAAGTTCAGCGGGAAAACCAGTGCGTCTTCATCCAAATACAGAGCTTTGTTCTAATTTTGAGGAAGCAAAGGTCTTTTTTGAAGAAGACATGTCAAAGGAGTTGCCCAAAATATATCGATTTAAATAAAAAAGGACATTGATGCAGATGTAGAATTCGTCTATCCATGGCTTCCTTCTCGATGCGCTGAGTGATCAAAATGGGGTCATCTGGGAAAAGATTGCCACATCAAAGTTGGGAAGAAGAATAATGTGTTACTTGTGGACATTGAGGAAACTCATTAGTTCTTATGTTCTTTCATTTACGCCTCAAATTTTGAAGAAGAGCATAAGGGGTTGTGGAGGGATTCGAGTGATCATCATGACTCTCCCATCTTTCGCAAAAAGCCATGGATGCTTTTTGGAGATTTCAACAAGATTTTGGATATGGAAAAGCATTCAAGATCAGAGAATTTTCTAAACATCACTTCCGGAATAGGAGACTTTCAGGCACTAATAAACTACTCTTCTTTCTCGGATATGGCTTCTCACAGTCCGATGTTTACTTGGTGCAACAAGAGAGATAGTGATCTGATTATGAAAAAGTTGGATCGAGTACTTGTAAATGACATCTGGATGTTGGCTTTCCTGCAGTCATATAACGTGTTTGAAGCAAGAGGGTGCTCTGACCATTTGCGGAGCATAACTCATCTTAGCATGGTAATAGAACCAGAAAGCATTAAGAAACCTTTCAAATTCGTAAATGTTGCTGTAGATTTGGAGGATTTTGATAACACCGTATTTTTACCCATGTTACCTATGATTTTAAGGCATTTTAATAAGTGTTTTGTTCGTTTTTATATTTTTTTTACGGTTTTCGTATATTTGTAGTGTCAAGACTCTTTTCAGGTTACTTAGGCAAAACTCATGCAAATTGGAGAAAAACCATATTTTTGGCTAAGAGTCAAACCGTCAGAAGTTCAACCCTCAAAGAAGATCTTCTCACCATCCGATCCAGCCTAATTATGGAGACATTCAAGAAGGACCAGCTACCTTTCCATTCCACTTGATTTGAGGACGATCCAACGGTTCAATCAAAAGATACATGAAGATCAAGAAGTCACGTCAATGCAGCCACAGATGCTCCCGGCCGCGGCCAGACAACCTCCGGCCACTCCTGGAGCAGATCCACCCGCGGCCATGAAGCACTTCGTCACGGCTCCTACAGTCGCGACCGCGGCCAGCCCTGTTTCGTCCTGAAAAGCCTGTTTGCAAATCCGTTTGAAGCCCTTTCAACTCTATTCTTCGGGGAAACCCTAAGGATGACCAAACAAGAGCATAAGACCTATAAATACATGTTTTAAATACTCTAATTCGTGTACCTCTTAGGTCACCACGGTGTGCCCCTTTTGGGAACCACCATTCACAATTTTATTAGTTATGTTCTTTTGTTCTTTGTTCTTCGTTTAGGGAGATATAGATTTCTCTTGAACCCTCTTTTCTATTCTAATTTATCTATTATGCATTCATCTATCTCGTTTTTGCTTTCTTCATGTTCGATTAGTTAGTCGTTGAGTTTAAGGGATCCATCGAAGGGGATCGATTATGTTTGATAGGGATTACACGAGATGAACTTAGCCAAATTCTAGAACTCTTTCTTGTAGATTTATTATTACTGCATGGATCTAGCGTCGCAAACTAGAAACTGAATCTAAATATCAGAACTAATCTTTACGGAGGGGATTTCGCTATAAGATACGAAAACATACTTATAGAGTGTCGTGAACGTTAATGAACTTTATTGCGTGATTGCATGCGTGGCTAGCAACGAAATCTTACTAGTTAAGCTGTTAAATTATAGGTGTGTAGTTCTACGACAGTAGGCTATACACAATTTCGTGTTCGAGTTTGTGGAGTTAGCTAGACTCGATTATATAGAGCGTTGTTACCGTGCTTTGAATTGAACATACCTCGAAGATATTTCCATCTACCCAACATTAGTTTTTATTACTTTTAATCGCGTTTTATTTTCTTTTTTTGCATTCATCTAGAAATCGTCTACCCAAAACCCCCTTTTTCGTCTTAGACTTCCTTACTAATTCTGGTTCTAAGATTTTGCAGGTAAAGGAGGATTCCATATGGATCGACACCCTCAGTACTACATCGCACTACTGTGCACTTGCAGACGCCTAAGGTTATAAATTTTATTACCTTAAGCTGAGCGATAACCCGATAGCATCAGATTTCAAGCTGATGGTTGAAAGCTATTGGAATGATATTGAGCCCATCTTCTTGTCCACTTCATCTATTTTTCGGTTCTCAAAGAAATTGAAGATGCTAAAACCGCTGATACGGAATCTGGTTAGGAACAAGATGGGTAATCTGGTCAAGAAAGCAAAGGAAACTTATAAAGATCTTTGTGAGAAGCAGAAAGTGAATCTAAACAACCCATCTCCACAGGCCATGGAAGAAGAGAATGAAGCATATAGAAGATGGGATTTGGTTGCGGGGTTGAAGGAGAAATACCTCAAACAGAAATCGAAAATGCATTGCTTGCATGTTGGAGATAAGAACAATAAGATGTTTCATCGTGTGGTGGTCACTAGAGAAGCAAGGAACTCGATCCGTGAAGTTCTTTGTCACGATGGAAGAGCGGTAACCTGTAATGAGGAGATAAAAACAGAGGCAGAATGGTTCTTTAGAAATTTTTTGCAGCACACACCAGAGGATTACAAAGGTATAACAATAGAAAATCTCCAAGATCTACTGTCGTTTTGATGTTCGGAAGCGGACAGCGAGATCTTAACCAAACCAGTTTCAGCTGCGGATATTAAAGGAGTTTATTCTCTATGCCAAGTGACAAATCACCGGGTCTAGACGAATATATCTCAGAGTTTTATAGAGCTTTGTGGGATACTATGACCAAAAGTTTATTATTGGGGTCCAATCCTTTTTTGCTAAAGGCTTCTTATCGAAAGGAATAAATTCCACTATTCTAGCGCTCATACCAAAAAAATCAGAGGCGAAGGAGACAAAGGATTACAGACCCATTTCGTGTTGCAATGTGATCTATAAAGTGATATCAAAAGTTCTTGCCAATCGGCTGAAAGGGATTCTTCCTAAATAAATTCATTACGGCAAATCAATCGGCGTTTGTAAAGGATAAATTACTAATCGAAAATTTGTTGCATGCCGAAGAATTGGTTAAAGACTACCATAAGGATACAATCTCAGCCCAATGTGCGATCAAGATTGACATATCTAAAGCTTTGGATTCAGTTCAATGGTCTTCCATCCTCAACGCTCTCTTGGCAATGAACTTTACGAGTACATTTATCCACTGGATCTCGATGTGCATCACCATAGCTTCTTTTTCAGTACAAGTAAATGGAGAACTAGTTGGGTTTTTCAGAAGTGAAAGAGGTCTTCGACAGGGATGCCCTCTCTCACCATATCTCTTCGTTATTAGTATGGATGTTCTATCAAAAATGCTTGACAAGGCAGCAAGTGCAAGGCATTTCGGGTACCATCCCAGATGTAAGAGTATTGGCCTAACTCATTTAAGTTTCGCTGATGATCTTATGGTTCTGACAAATGGAAAATTTCGGTTCGTTGAATGAATTGTCAAAGATTTTGAGGAGTTTGCAAAAATCTCAAGCCTGAAAATAAACATGGAGAAGTCAACTATGTACCTAGCAGGAATTCCCGATAGAATTCATCAAGAGATTGTAAACATATTTCCTTTCGATTCAGGCCGACTACCCGTGAGATACTTGGGTCTCCCCTTAGTCACAAAATGAATGACAACGAACGACTATCTTCCAGTTTTGGAGCAAATCCGAAAGAGAATTGGTTCATGGACTTCTCGGTTTCTCTCTTTCGCGGGAAGGCTCAATCTCATCAGTTCACTGTTATGGAGCATTTCGAGTTTTTGAATGGCTGCGTTTAGACTTTCAAGAGACTGTATTCATGAATTCGATAAGCTTTGCTCGGCATTCTTGTGGTCAGGGACAGAAGTCAATCCGAGAAAAGCTAAGATAGCTTGGGACGTTGTGTTCAACCCAAAGCAAGAAGGTGGATTAGACATGAGATCTTTAAAAGAAGCAAACAATGTGTGCTGTCTAAAGTTAATATGGAGAATGCTGTCTCATCAGCCATCTATGTGGGTAAAGATGTATCTGATCAAGCTCGAAACTCTCTGGTCAGTACGAGATGGCACGAATTCGGGGTATTGGATGTGGAATTTTTTAAAAAAAATACAGAGAAATGGCGAGAGACTTCTACAAAGTGGAAGTTCGAAATGGCATTTCCACTTCTTTTTGGTTCGATAAAAGGCTCATTGATATTACAGGTTCGAGAGGGTTAATTGGCATGGGGATAGGAAGGAATGCAACCGTTACAGGCTTGTGATATTCATAGGAGACGGAGGCATAGAGTAGGCACTTTGAACCCCATTAAAGAAGCCTTAGCTCTACAACGAGAAGGCCGATGTACCGAAACAAAGGATATGGCATTATGGAGAGTAGGGGTGGGCATTTCGGTTTAATTTCGGGTTCGGTTTGGGTTCGGTTCGGTTTGGTTGATTTGGGTTGAATAAAACTCTAGCCGAACTCAACCGAAATAAGTTTGGTTCGGTTTGGGTTTAGTTCGGTTTGGTTTAGTTCGGTTTGGTTGTAATTTGGTTTGGTTTTAGTTCGGTTTTTAAAAAATCAACTTATTCCTAACGAAACGTATAAAAAACCAAGCCATAAAAAAACCATTCCCTAAAAATTTAAAACCAAAAACTTTTTAGGTTTAGCCGAGAAGGAGATTTTAACCGGCGCTTAAGTATAAGGGTTTGTAACTTTTAGGTTTTCTCATTTTTTAATCGAATACTTAGCTAATAGGGTTAGAGAATATATATTAATTATGTTGAAAAATTAAAAGAAAAAATGGAAGTTTAAAATAAAAAAGGAAAACGTGGGTTTAGGACTTTTAGTCTAAAGGTTTTAGGTGAAGAACCGAAGATTCCTCCGTGTGTTTATATGTTTAGTATTATTAATTAACTAATTAACAAAAACGCATTAGGTTATCGGTTCGGTTCGGTTTAAAACCGAACCGAACCAAACCGTTCGGGTTGAGAAAAACTTCAACCGATTGGGTTATATATAAAATATGGTTTGGTTTGGGTCGGTTTAAGTTCGGTTGGTTTGGTTTGGTTCGGTTCGGTTCGGTTTTTTTGCCCACCCGAGACACTTTCATGCCGAGTTTCAAGACGAAAGATACTTGGAACCACACTCGAACCACATCGAACAAAGTATCTTGGCATAAAGGAGTATGGTTCACTCATGCGACACCAAAATACTCATAATCGCCTCTCGACGGGGGATCGAATGCTTTGTTGGAACGATGGATCGTCAACCACATGTGGCTTGTGTTTCAACCATATGGAGACGAGAAACCACTTGTTTTTTTTCGTGCGGCTACTTTTCGGATATCGGGGCTGCACTTACAAAACATCTCCTCAAAGAAAGCTTCTCAACGGCATGGCAGCATATCGTCTCGTACATCTAGAACTGTAAGAACGATCGCATCCAACTATTCCTCACTCTATATGTTTTTCAGACCACGATCCACAACATTTGGAAGGAGAGAAATGCGCGTAGACACGGTGAAGAAACAAGTACGGAACCAACTTCTATCAATCCGGGCTATGGAGACAAGTGATACGAGGAAGGTCTTCAAACTTGGTTCGCAACAAGAAGGTAAAGATGTATAGATTAATTTTCAGTTTTCTTTTAAAAACTCTCAAAGAAATGATGCACTAGATGTAACAAACGTTTTTTTTTTCTTGAATTAATTTAACATTTATTCCAAAAAAAAAAAAAAAAGTGAAGTATGTGAACTAGGTAAAAAGTGTCTATGACAATCAAACTAACACGTCTTCGGTACATGTTTCATCTGGAATGCATTAGTACTATCCGGCAATACATACACGATAACTTTCGAAATTTTTTCCATCCTTATAACATTCCATACGCTAGAAATAGCTGATGGTAAACATAAGCAACGCAAACATCATAAAATTCTGCTACCGTGCAATTATATAAAGCTTGAACACCATGCTCCCGTAACTCTTGCAACTAATGAATCAATAAATATATCAATTATGTCGAATCCTCTCACATATATATAAGTATGTCGTAAGAAGACAGATTGGCTTCCAAGCTGAGTTTTTAAACACTCATTTTTAATCCGTTGAATGTTGGAACTACCTTGTCGAGATTGGGAGTGATATATTTGTTGTGATGGAAGCATTATAGGTTGAACTTTTCTCATTACAACAAGCAATTGTAATAAACAATAATGTATGAAAACAATGTGTGTAGTCAGTGATTGTATGACATAATTCTCCGACAAGTATAGTCGAACAAAGTCTGGAGTGTGCCTTTTGGTGATGCTTCATTTGGTAGGTTCAAAAGCCTAGAAACCCGGGAGAAACCGATATCATGTCTCATTAGAGAACTAGGCTCTGCTTCTGGTTCTGGCTCTTGTTCAAGACCAAGTTGTGCCTGTTTTTGACTAGTTTTTGTCAATGCCCATTGCATAGCCCATATGGCAAGGGGACGCATGTAAGTCAGTGATCTATACTGATCATCCGTGTTCCAAGCTTCAGGCGTCTGAAAGGAGTAACTGTTTTTAACACATTCAAACAGTATCAGACGCTTGAATGATTATATGATTATTTCTGAGAGTGAGACGGAGAGAACAATAATCAACATAAAGCTTACCCGAGTCCGGTTTCAGACCAAGCAGCCTCGTACACGCCACTTGCTGTCTGAAACGCCATGTCAGTTAGACCTTCTTGGATCATTGTTGCAGAGAGTGCATATGTAACACCAGACCATATCTCTCGTGATTGCATCGATGCTGTATCAACTTTCCCATTGGGATGCATCCCATTTACAGCCCCACGTTTCCCATCTTTAATCTTCATCACATTGAAGTTGTAAACTTTCTCCAAAGCCGTTCTAGCCTTGTCTTCATCTACAATAGGCAAAAGACCTGATGCTCGCGCGTACCTGCAATTGTATCATATCACATTATTTCTAACTAAGATCCATAACATTTACTTCTTCAAGAAAGGAGTGGAACAAACCATTGACCAGCTAGTTGATCAGCTTGTATAGACGAGCTATACCGACTTTCACTGCTGTCGTAGTTAAAGTATGATCCATTCCACAACTTCTTCTCATACACATCTTTTGCTTTCTGAAACTTTGACCAGAAATAGTCCTGAGAGTTCTTGTCACCAACTTCGCGTGCCAATGCAGATGCAGCTTGTAATGCAGCCACCCAAAGTCCACCACAGTATGCGCTAACACCAGACGCAGACCATGTATCGTAAGTCTGATCTGGAAATCCTTCGTTCTCAATCATTCCATCGCCATCTTTATCAAACTGAGCCATATATGCCATTGCAACATACACTGAGGGCCAGACCGCTAATGCAAACTTCTTGTCGCCCGTAGCAACTACATCCCGGTAGACCTGGAGGACGAATTTGGGGTTCAAATCTTTCCACCGATCCGTATTGTGAAGATTATATCCATTAACTTCAAACCAAGGGTCGTTTATGCCTAAGTCATGAGGAACTGCACCAAGAACTTTCCTCTGGACCCATTGTCCTTCACTAAGAGTTTTCACTTTAGTGGGATCGTGTAGCATCACCGCAGCAGCAAAGTCTCTCTGGATACTAAGTTCTAGTTTTGGAAACAGCATCACCAGCGCAAAAGACGAATAGAAATGAACATCGTAGGTGTTCCACATACGGTATTCGATACCTTCTAGATAAAGGAAATGCCCGATGTTCTCTTCTCCTTCCTCGAGTAATTTTGTGCCAAATGCAGAGTTTGATGCTGTTGATGCATGAAGTTTCTCAAGCGTAGAAGCCATCTTTTCAAGAACAGAGATAGCTGTATCATTCTGATGCGGTACATCGAGAATGTTCTTCATACCGAGTTGGGATTTTTCAAGTGTGAACTTCTTTTCTCTGACTCCTGCCAAGCTATGAAGTGGGGGTGATCCATCTGCAGAATAAAATGGAAGAAACATAATAACATCGCATCATAATTATGAGAAAAGTAAATAGTATCATCTGAAATTGTCGAAATCTACCTGTCCAAAGACTTCCTCCCGAATTAAGGTAATAAAGCTCGTTGAAGAGAGTGATAGTGTACCTAAAAACATCAAGCAGGTACATGAAAACTTTATGAGGATTGATGTATAGAAGCTTAACAACAGCCTCACCATGCAGGTAGCCTTTTGTCTTCAAGTATTGGTCTTTGCCAAGCTTCTATCAAAGACTCCCATTGACTATGTCCTGTTCCATATAAGGGTGTCATTGAAGCTTCATTCTGAAGTGAAGCAAAGGAAATATATTTTAGGATGTTTAGATCTTCACCAAGAATAGCATCATATGCAATTTGTGCTGCAGCATCACCATGAGTGCCATAAAACTTTGTGTACCGCCTGAAAACTTGAAAAGAGTTCTGTTTAGAAAGGCTGTCTTTAGCCATCACAATTCAGAATATTCCTTAGAAAATCTTACCTTGAATATATTTTACCACTAGGAAATTGCACTTCAGGGCAGTCCCAAGCCAGAGAAAATGTGACAATGCATGTCTCTCCCGGTGGAACTGTTGCAGAGGCTGCTACCGCTGCCCCGATCGATGACCCGTGCTCTGATTGCACTGACGCCTCAGAAGCATCGAGGTGATCAAAAGAACCATGCTGTAACAAATAAATAGTGGATACCATATATCACAAACATGAGGTAAGAAAATGTTAGTTTCTTCTTAACAAATGGAAGAATATGTCAACCTCTTTGATAATCTCCCACATATCTTTTGCTGTGATTCCATTCTGCTTTCCAGATACTGTGAAAAAAGGGCAGATTGAGACACTAACACCATCGGTTTCCTGAGCTGAAATCGCGTATGACAATGATGGTAATCCGTTTGCTGTTCTGTATCGGAAAAAAATATCCAACAAAGTTTAAACATTCAGATACTTATAATCACCAACAAAGATTAGTTTCTTGTCCTGATTTGGAGCTTTATGTAAATAACATGGAAGAACTTACTTATGGTGTAAGAGCACACCCTGGACTCCATCATTCATCCTATTATGATCATCAACATCAAAGTTAATATAAACACACATACAAAGTTCAAGAACCTCCATTTCTCTTAAAGTAGAAGAGCACAGCCACAAAAGAAGATCAAGTCTGATGACTACGCAATTAAAAGTATGTATTTATACATTATCTTGGAATTGTAGTGGCCACCTGAGAACTCTGAGTCCCCTCCAACAGAATTCTGAACCAAAAAATAAACATTATCATGAATATATCAAAAGGAACGATAGAACAAAAGCCAAAAATATGCTGCATTCAGCAAGTATCTCACCGCCCAAGTGAAGAGCAATGTCGCATCCGCAGTAGTGTTTCCGAGATTATGAAGCTGGTGAATATATGGCCAGACTCATCAGTAACATGGTAAGCTCTAAAGCAGAAAAATGCCATACAGAAAAAAACTCGACATACCGTGAAAGTGAAAACAGACACAGGAAAACTGGTTTCTTTGTAGTTGTGAGGTATAAAAGGTGAAACTTGACGACAAACAATTCTAAGCTCTGGATCAGGTTCACCTATACGAACATCAAATATTAAAGTTTCAGCCTCATTACCACATACACAGCAATATCGACGAGTGTGAAACTATATACATAAAGCATATTACCCTCATACATTGTCCAAGACCTTGGATATAAAGCATGATATGTAGACTTGTCTCCTTTTAGATTCCAGTCCCAGGAGCCAATTCCACATTCCGACTCTTGTCTATTCGAATACATAAATTTCAATCATCTCAAGAAAAGAATATTCACTGCAAGCTAAGCAAGCAGCAAAGAGTACTGTATAGTAGCTTACTTTCCCAGCTTTGGGTTCCTAGGACATAACACGCTAGAGTACTTTTTACCATTCGCACGTGAAACAAATGCCTGCATCAAACATATTCACCCATTTAGCAATCAAACAGGGCTTCACATCATCATCACAAGCATCCTAAAACTATCAGTTTCCTCCTGAAAATTCTGTAAATTTGTTACTTACTGAGAACTGATTTGCAAGAACAGGTTCATCTTCACATTTTGGAGGGAATAGCTGCCATCTTTGGAATTCACCTTTGAAACTCCTTCCTATGCTACCAGCACTGCATGTAATCACATATAAATAAGAATTAGAAGAGCTTCCTGTACGCGTTCGAATGAACAGGGTTGCAAATGTGATCAGGGAGAGGGAATCACGATAGACCAATATGTTCGATTTGAGTGATAAAAAAGGAAAACATACCCAATACCTCCAAGTGGAACACCATGGGAAGATGTCACAGAGTGCTTGGAGAATGGATCTATGAAGGCCAACTGCAATTAATAGGATTATTACAATATGGCAATGTACCAAAAAGAAAACGCATTTGTCGAGAACTCGAATATGTTTTACCCTTCCTTTTGCAGCTTCTTCTCTGCAAAGAAACCATAACCGAATGCCAACAGGAGCCTACAGGAACAAATCATTCATAAAGAGTGAACTTAAGAAAAGAAAAAAAAAGCACATCATGCGGTTGCAGGTTTACCCATTTTCACAATTTCTAGTTTTGCATCAGTGTTTTCTACATGTTATATAAGAATTTTCCTTGGCCATTCTGATGAATGTTTCAATAGCAAACATACAGTAAAACTCAAATAAATTAAATCAATAAATTGTTCCGGTCCCGAAATTGGTTTATCAACCAAATAATACCTCGATAAGTTAATATCTCTATAAATTAATAAAATATCATAGTTCCCACATAATTAATTTATAGAGGTTTGACTGTAATTGAAACGTTCTATATAATCATTGGTACCAGCTGAAAAATCTCTTTAGCAGTCAGAGAGAATTCCCGTGGAGCCTTTGCGTCACTGTCTATCTTTCTTTGCCATGTCAATGATGCAGGTACTGCCGGATCAACCTGATTTCATAAGTATGGGAGCAATAAAGACACTAAGACAACTTTTCTTAAAAGAAAAGCAATGTTGGTAAGTAACAAGTCTACAATATCTCACTAATTGTCCAGATTTAGGAATATGCATCATTTATAATGATTCTCAACAAGAAAAACTCTCTTAAACAAACTCAGAGATTAAGGTAGCTGCAAGAGATTATAAAAAAAAAGCTTACTTTAGTAGCAGAATAGTTTAAAGATTTTACATCTTCACCATTATTCATGATCTTTTCCTCGGACATTGTTCCTGAAACACAACAGAAACAAACATTCTTCTGGTTCCTTGTACAAGTGAACAATCAATCAAAAGTACTTTTCCATCTTCTGTTTTGTGTCATTAATCTGCTTACTGATTTAAGTTTCACTTAAGATTTTTTTTATTTTATGTCCATGATTCAGTCAAAATTGCCCAATAAGAGTGATCCAATAGGAGGAGGTTAAGCAATACAAAAAAATACAAAAAAGAAAAAAACACATTGTGATAAACTAAAGTATAGTTAATGGAAACGTACTAGAAGAAGAATAACCACACTAACGATAAACACAAAAATATAATTAATCTGCATTACAATTATTCATGAAGAAGAAAATTTAACAAAAACGGAGGGTAACGAAACGATTACTCTGAATTTGAAGCAGGAGAAGGATGAGAGAGGTTGAATCGAACAAGTGACTGGATCAAGAGAAGCAAAATAATGTGGGAAAACAAAAATAGAATTGGGTGAATTGTTGTAACAGAGATGATCAAGACGAAGAAGATAGATTAAAACTTTGTAAAGTGATTAAGAAAAAGAAAGAAAAAAAATCGGGACTTTTTCAACAGAAAGTAAATGGTGAGAGGTTTATAATGATGCGTCTGGTTGTGACTTGTGGAAAAGAGATTTTGATAAAAAAAATATATCTCCTTAATAATTGGATAAATATGGCCCAGCTACCATTTTATTAGAACTTTATTGCAAATTAGACTATTTTTTCAACAAATCTTCTTAATTCGGCCAAAAGATTTATTAATTATCGATTCTGATACTAAACCTTATCTCTTAAGGAATGTTACAATTTTTGCAATTAATAGTAGGATTCCGAGACCAATTAAAAAAAAAAAAAATTGTAGATACACTGTAGTTTTGACTTTTGACAGACAAAAAAGTACTTAATTTGAAATTAATCGTAATAAAAACAAAAACTATGATTCAATCCTCGTTAACTATATAGCGCGTGATAATTTTTTCTTAAAAATTGTTTTGAAATTTAAGAAAAAATAAATTTATCTGAATTTTATAATATGTCTAACTAATTTTTATATATAGAATTGTCAACTCGGACTAACATGTCTATTTAACTCGTTTTGCAATGAACTAAAATATTATTCGGGCTAACCCGCAAAAACATATAATCTTGAAAACATAACTCTAATATGCACCGCTTAATGACTATGGTTTTTGTGGTCATTCCACAAACTCTTTAAAAATCAATTTTTTCATGTCTAACTCTATATAAAATTAGTAAGATATTT
>PKMM01041260.1:23911-41053 GCA_002933915.1 Eutrema heterophyllum
AATTTGAAAAAACAATTATATCATTTTTTATTTTAATTATATTTGCTTATTTATAATGACATAATATATAATAAATTACAAAATAAATTTTATTTTCCTAAATGAATTTCTTAAATAATAATATAGACATAATCATTAACACACGACGCACAATGCCTAAATGGCAAAAAGAATAACAATTGTAGTAAATTAATAACATAAATAGAAATTTAGATAATAATAATTAGATTATAGTCTGAACGCTTGTGGTCAAGTGGTAGGGGACGGGCCTTCGACGCTATTATGTTCCGGGTTCGATCCTCCTGATATGCGAAACTAACACATATTTGTTTCGGACACCTACACGGATATGGATCTATGCTTTAGGACCCATTTGAAAACATGTGAGGAGGCCTATCCGTGGGTTGCCCTTCCCCAAAGGATTAGTTTGGGCCCCTCCATAGGTCTGAGATTACCCTGAGTCACCAAAAAAAAAAAAAAAATTAGATTATAGAAATATTTTCGGGATGAAATTATGACTTATTTAATTGTTATAGCGCGCATGATTTATTTGTATATGTGTGGGGGTGAAAATTATGGCTCAATAAACTACTTCCAATAAACATTGGTAAAACGGCCAAAGTAGTGAAAGACAGAAACGAGGTGAAACCAAGTTGAAAGGCATATCAGAGTCAATAACGGTCAAAGTGGAATAAATGATAATATGTAAGCCAACCCCGCAATGACAAAAGACTCGTTCAAACCAGTGATTAAAGACGCTTGAACGTAACGGCATAATCCTCTAAATTAAAGACCATTTATGAAAAATCAAGCAGAGTAAATGACAACGTTAAACACGGACTCGAAGTATAAAAGCAAGGGCAAGGACAAGGAGTACAACAACTTCTTCCACTCGCAATTAGCACTACACATTCAATACTTATAATTGTTTTGATCATGTTCTTGTGTAAACACTCTCCATGACGAAATACTAAACTCATTTGCTCCCACTTTTTGTGTCTAAATCCTTCTTTGATCTATTCAACTCTCCCCGAGAAATCTACTTTCTGTTTATTGCTCAAAAATCCTTCGAATCTTCTATTATTAAAGATAAGCAAAAGTCTCTCGATAATTTCTATATACAAATTTTAACCGTTGTAATTCCAGCTACAACAATTTAGCACTATAAGGAGGGGATATGCAAGTCTACCTCCAACATAGAAGATCCACAATGGAAGGCAACCACTCTATCGTTTAGGAAGCCCTGAGTAAGGTCACCAGCGACCTGACCATGATGGTCGAAAGAGAAATGGCCAAAGTCACCTTCGATCACGTGGCATTGACCCAATCAATCGCCAAGCTCCGCTCAGAGGTGGTGCGATCACGAGAACCGCCACCATCAAGTGTTTTACCAACACCGCCAACCACTTAGCCACTCGGAAGCAATGGGAATGGCACCTCACCCCCGGGTTTGATAACCCTTGGGACATGTCATTCCAATCTCGGCCAGAATAGTGGCAGTGTGCCGGTACCTCTAGGAGGTGGGGATCGAATCAATCCACGAACCTTCCTCCACCACTTCCTCTTGGTCCGCTTAATTCGCATCCGCAAAACCCGGATCAGAGAACTCTCCTGACCCCAAAGTCCGGGCGCATGAGCGGTCAGGGCCAGTTCGGTCCTCAAGTGGCAGGGAACCACTGCGAACCGTGAGTTCAAGGGTCCACAACGCCATAAGTGCGACTCCCGAGATCGACCATGTGGTTGAAAAAACGACGCGCACTCGATTCTCAAACCTGAATCGAGAACACACCAGTCAAAGACATAGGAAAGCTTATGCTTCTTGTCTATGAAGGAAACACAAATCCCATATCCCATTTAACCATATTTAGGATCACAGTCGGTAGAGCTCAATTCAACGAGTACGAGAAGGATGCCGAATTATGCAAATGCTTCGTAGAGCACCTCGTAGGGCCAACCTTCGATTGGTTCTCACGATTGGAAGAACGGTCCATCGACAGTGTTTCTCAGCTCTCAGTCAGTTTTCTGAAGCAATACTCGGTATTCATCCAGAAGACTGCCTCGGGAGCAGAACTATGGGCCCTATCACAAGGACCTCAGAATTCACTTCGGTCATACATTACCAAATTTAAGGAGATCATCGCTAGGATGCTTGTAGTTCATGATGAGACGCCTTTGGCGTTCCTAAAAATGGGATTGTGGCACGATTCCAAATTCCCATATGACATGGAGGTCAACGATCCAACAACAATCCAAGACGCAGTCCACCGAGGTGCGAGCTGGACAAAAACCGAAGAATAACGCAACGCCTTGGCGGAGCGATATAGGATCTCAAAGTCTCAACCTTTGAGAAACCGAACTCCTCCCCAAAGTAATAGAAGGGAGAACAAAGACAGAAGCCAGATCGGAGGGTTGCACACCTATGCGGTTCAAAGGGAATAAAAAAGAAGCAACGAATACAGACCCCCGAGGTCAAATGACACGCTCGGGAGGGATAAGGAAGCATACTGCGACTACCACCAGCGATATGGACATTCAACCGCGAAGTGCTACAGGCTGAAAGACATACTCGTAGCATGTATGTAGAAAGCAAGGTTGGCGAGGTCAAAGTGCACCGTCGGGGTCAAACGATAAGACCTCCGATGAACCGGAGCCCGCAGAACGAGATCACAGTTAGAAGAAAAAAGAATCAACTTGATCATGGGCGGGTCAAAACTCTATGGAGATACAACCAGATCGATCAAGAAGCACCAACGACGTGCATATACAGAGAAAGCTAACAGTGGGGGGCTATTCCCCGAAGTGGAGATATCTTTCTCCGAGTAGGATCGTTTCGACGAGGAATCTCTCGAAGAGGACATCTTAACTGTAAGTCTTCATATTGGAGCTAAGTTTGAAGTCTCTCGGATTCTGATTGATATAGGAAGTACGGCCGATGTCATATTCATGGAGACTCTAAAGCAAATGAGAATACAAGAGTCAGATATTCGAGTTCCGAGGTCAACACTCATAGGGTTCAGCTACCGGAGTGATGAAAATGGTTAACTTTGTGTAGTGGATCATGAAACTCCCTACAACACAATCCTAGGAACACCTTGGTTGAATGCAATGAGGGCGGTGCCTCATATATTTTATGTCCTATTAGGGGTCAATCTAATATACTCATATATTGCATGTTTTAGCATACATTTCACTTAGAGTTTTGTGTCATTTACATGCATAATCATGGTTTTGTCTTGCATTTAGGTCTCATTTAGAGATTAGGACATTTGCATTGGGTCTAGTGAGTTCTTGCATGTTTTGGAGTACTTTCTAGGTGTTTGGAGACAATAGATGATGTTTGGAGTTATGGAGCATAATAGAAGGAAGGGGTCATCCAAACCGTCCAAAATAACCTGCCGAACGAAGGCTCTCTGATCTGATTAGCTTCGGAGGTATTCATGAAAGTTGTAGAGGGATGAGTTATCTTTCTAACGGATTTTGAACCAAGTCATTCGAACGAGTGGTTTGGAAGANGGAGCTAAGTTTGAAGTCTCTCGAATTCTGATTGATATAGGAAGTACGGCCGATGTCATATTCATGGAGACTCTAAAGAAAATGAGAATACAAGAGTCAGATATTCGAGTTCCGAGGTCAACACTCACAGGGTTCAGCTACCGGAGTGATGAAAATGGTTAACTTTGTGTAGTGGATCATGAAACTCCCTACAACACAATCCTAGGAACACCTTGGTTGAATGCAATGAGGGTGGTGCCTCATATATTTTATGTCCTATTAGGGGTCAATCTAATATACTCATATATTGCATGTTTTAGCATACATTTCACTTAGAGTTTTGCGTCATTTACATGCATAATCATGGTTTTGTCTTGCATTTAGGTCTCATTTAGAGATTAGGACATTTGCATTGGGTCTAGTGAGTTCTTGCATGTTTTGGAGTACTTTCTAGGTGTTTGGAGACAATAGATGATGTTTGGAGTTATGGAGCATAATAGAAGGAAGGGGTCATCCAAACCGTCCAAAATAACCTGCCGAACGAAGGCTCTCTGATCTGATTAGCTTCGGAGGTATTCATGAAAGTTGTAGAGGGATGAGTTATCTTTCTAACGGATTTTGAACCAAGTCATTCGAACGAGTGGTTTGGAAGATATGGCCGATTAGCTAAGGAGTCTCCGTCTGGCCGCCGAAAAGAAGAATTGACTTTCCAGAAGACTGTACCGACCCGTTCTGGGTCGGTATGCTGGATCGGTATCAGCACAGGAGGAAACACCGACCCAAATCAGCTCGGCATGAAGGCAAAAGAAGATTAGTACCGACCCATTCTGGGTCGGTACTACGGCTCGGTACTAATCTCTCCAAGACCAGTTTGATCCAGACCCGACCTGCCTGAAAGACCTGGCTGGACGAAGGGTCTCCAATCAGAATTAGCCAGAGGAGTGAGTTGTAGAGGAGTGAGTCAGCTTGCCAGAGGAGTTGGAATCAGGTCGTTCGGATGTCAGGTTCAGGAGTTATGGTCGATTTACTAAGTGTATGTCCATCTGTGCCGACCCATTTCCAAGCGGTACAAATGATCGGCATGCCACCAGGGATTTGTACCGACCCATGACTGGTCGGTAAAAATCTCTCCAACCAAGCTTCACTTCCATGCCAGCCAAATTCCACCCGACGTGCATCGTTCGTCTACAACAACACCGACCCGTCCTTAGCGCTATGGCATGCTCGGCATCGATCCTCAAAGTTCAGTACCGACCTGTCCTGGTGTGGTACAATTGCTCGGTATTGGGGCAAAGATTAGTACCGACCTGCCCTAGCTCGGTACACTTGGTCGGTACAAAACCACTTCCTAATCCGTACTCGTGAAGCCAGCCAAAGTGACTCAAAGATCAGGCCGAATGAAGAACTTACACTCGGATTTAGCTTCGGAAGTCTTCATAGAAGTTGTAGATGATTGAGTTAGCTGCCTTCTGGAGGTGGTTGCATGTCATTCTGATCCGTGGTTAGAAATATATATCAGATTTTTCAGAGATATGTCTATCTGGCGTCTAAACGAGTGCTGCTCCCAATACGACTTCTGAAAGATCAATCCATACGAAGGGTTTCCAATCCGATTCAGCTTCTACGTTCTTCATGAAAAGTCGTAGATATATGAGTTAGCTGTCGCCTGGAGGTGGTTTCAGGTCATTTGGATAAGTTGTTCAAGAGATATGGCGATTGTACCAAGTGTATGTAGACCAGTACCGACCGACTCCTGTGCGGCACACTCCGACCGGTATGACACCAGGGACTTGTGCCGATCCACTGTACCGACCCAGGACTGGTCGGTACAGACCACCAGAATCAGCCAAAAACCAGTTTTGGTTGGGTCAACACCCGGTTTGTTCCGGGTTGACCCGGTTCGCCCTTTTTGCTTTAAATACTCTTGAAACCTAATTTTTGTAGAAAGTTTTCTTCTTTCTAGAGTTGGGTTTTATCCCAAACTCTTCTTATGATTTTGGAGGGATTTTGATTGTTCTTCATACAAATGCCACTCTAGAGAAGATTTCTTCAAATCTATCTTTTATTTATGCAATTTATTTATCTTTATGTTTTTTTCTCTTTTGTTCTTCATGTTTAGACTTTCGAGTTTTTGTTGGATTTTGGTTTGCTTGATTTTTATGGGTTGATGATTGATTTGTGATGTTTAGATTCTAAATCATTGCTTTCCTTTCTTTCTAAGTGAACTTAATGCTAGATTGGGCTTGAGAGAGTCAATCTAGATTTTTGGGAATTTCACACCCACAAGGTGTTTGATAAAATTCCCCAAAAAATTTAGAAAGAGATAAACATTTTTAACCTATGAGAGTAGTTGCTTAAGGTGTTTATTGGTTGATTTGAATATTGATCTTAATGCTTGCTAATCATTTCATCACAAATGAGAATTTGATCTTGATTTAGTGATTAGGAAAGTGATTAGTGCCTTGAGATTGAGAGAGGATTAGTCATAATTAGTGATCTTAACCTAAGGAATAGCATAGATTATGTGTATTAGCATCGTTAGTCAATTGTCTTGATGGTTAGATGATGATGAATTAAGTTGATCCTTGTTAGATCCTTCACATAGGTTAGCTCTTAATGCTAGATTTAGATTAAGATATCAAATCTAGAACTAAGGCATTTCACGCCCGAGAGGTGTTCGATGAAATGCTTGAACCAAGCCTTTTGTGAGCTTTTCACATCCTTGTCAATGAGAGTTGATGTCAAGGGTGATTAGTGAACTAATTGGGATTGTTTATTAATGCTCATTGATTATCTAATTGCAAACGAGAGTTTATGTCAATTAGGTGATTAGTGAAGTGATTAGTGCCATGAGAATGGATTAGTCATATTTATGAATCCCATGTTCTAGGATAGTGTTTAATGCAATCTTTGTCATCATTATTTGATCGTTAATCATTCATTTGATAGTTTATTCCATGATTCAACACTTCTATCTTTGTTTTCTTTCTTGCATTTTACTTTTTTAATCTAAAATATAAAAACCCAAAACAATTGCTCTAGCTTAAGTCATTTCTTGCATTCCTAGTGTGTTGTTCTTTGTGCCTCCTTGGATTGATCCTCTTGCACTACAATGATATGAGTAGACTTGAGTAATTGATTAAGACTCCAAAAAGTCTATCATCACGTTCCCACGTTCACATTGGATCACGAGAAGCCTCTCGAAGGCACTCAGGAACCGGAATGATACCAAGTTCGTCCCAGTTTGCAACGGCAGACTCGAGGAGTCTGATCCTCTCTTCCAGTACCCTCATCTGGCGATCCAGCTTGTCCCTCTTCCTCTGAATCTCTTTGTGGTGTCGTATCAACTCTCGGTACTCTGGAATAAGTTGACAAGACACACTATTCGCATTACGGAAAAGGCCAAAGGTAATATTTGTACAAAAAAATACGAAGACACTAACATTCTCACAAAAATCAAGAGCATGCACAAAGTCTGCCAGATTCAGATCCATTAGAGGAGACAAGGGAGGAAACCTTAGCCCGAAGCGGACGAATCTGTCACCAAATGAACGTCCACCTCTCTCGAATCTGTCACCAGATAAACGTCCACCTCTTTCAACAACCGAACATTGGTTAACTGAAGGAAGGTCTGCACGGACAGAATTCGAGTCCACATTCCCAGAAGGCTCCATCAACAATACCTGATGCGGGATAACTCAAATGGGGGCACAAAATAATTTAAATAAGCAAGGAGAACTCGACCGAATCCTTGGCCATCAATAAGCTGAATCTATAGGATCCTCCCAAATCATAATGACAGATTTTACGAAATATTTGCAAAAATAAAAAGGCAACGAAATCTGTGTCTCGGAAACTCAAATCTTTCCGAGGATATGCATTAATTACAAGATAAAATGGAGATTCCGTAAAATCAAGTACCTCGGTTAAACATCTAGAAACGAAAAGGGGAAGGTCAGAAAAAACATGTCATCCTACACTACGGTAAAAGGAAAAGCGAATATACACATTCTTGACTGGAACCACGAAATGAAAGGGAAAAACATTGGGTGTCTCGGTCGAAAGGGTCTACCATTAGAACCTCAAAAAAAACTATATATATATATATATATATATATAACGTTCAAGAGATATGACAAAATTCCTAATACATAAGATAAATCTCCTCTTGAAAGTATTACTATGTTTGTTCATCTTTGTACACGTTCAGGTGCATCAAAACGCTCCCCACTTTGGGGAATGATAGGATCACTCAAATTTAGGGCATCAAAGTCCCTCTTAATCGACTCCTTCCCCTTCTGACAACTCCTCAGAGCTCTCTTAAGCAGAATTTCTTCCTTAGAGATCCTAGCTTGGGACAGCTACAAGCTAGATCGGTGTTGGCCAGGAGGGAATCGGTTTTATCTAAGATGGATTCCAAGAAATCTTGAAGTTTTTGGAGTTCAGACTCGGAAATCTCGAGCTTCTTGACGACGAGCTCCCTATCGTCATTAAGTTGTTTGACAATCTCGTCGTGTTCGGAGCCTGGAACGAAGTCCTTGCTCTAACTATCGAAGCCAGCTTCGGATTCACGAAGGAATTATGTGGCACCCATACTAACCTACGGTAAGTAAAACATGAGGAGTCAGATTCATGAAGTAATCAAGGAAAACGGTCGTGCGAACAAACCTCGTTGAAGAAGCCCGCAGTGGCATCTTATTGCTCAAGCCCACCATTTGAGATGCCTTCTAAATCTAGGGTTCTCGAGTCCCCGGAGCTTAATTGGCTCATCACAAAAGCAGCGGACTCCTGGTCTCGGGGAAGGTTAGAATAGAAATGGTTCCACTCATCCGAAGAAACAAGTGGAAATTTATGTCATCATGGGTCGAGGTCCCGGCTAAACTCAAGGGAGTGGAAGGAGTAGCCAACAAAGTGCCTTCACTCCGCGGAGAAGAGATGACTATAGTCTTGCCCAAGTCCCTCAAAGGAACATCATCATTCCGTTGGGGAGAAGAAACTAACGTGATCACTGCCACCACTAACATCCTTCATAGAAGCGTCCTCGTGCCGCTGGGGAGGAGAAAACGAGGCGGCCATCCCGTCATCAACATTTAGTGGTGAGGAAACCAGCTCACATGAAAGGAAAGGATTAGAGGCAATCACGTCTTTGACCTCTTTGTTTAGTAAGGCGTCCTCGCTACTCGAAGAAGAAGGGACCAAGGCACCATCACGATCATCCGGCGATGGAAATTCTGTTTGGCCCAGAGAAACCACCTCTGAAAACAAGGGAGAAATATCTCAAGAGATTTTCCTTTTAGCTCAGCGCGCTAGAGTGCGTTTCGAGGTGACACCCCGTTTAACCCTTGAAGTCGGACAAACTTCAAAAGAACCTTTCCGCTTATTGGCACCTGCCGAAAAAGAACCCCTGTCTTGATATGATAGAGATAAGAAGATTGAAGAGGTCAAAGTAAAAGCTTTCCATCTACCTTGAGCAAGTCACTAACCTTTTACAGAAGTAAATTGTTGTCTTCGATAAGGACACTGCTCCTCATGAAGAGTATTTGCGATAAGAAGAGTCGATTAAACATGAGCAGGAAGGTGGAAGACCAAGAAAAGTTGAATCCTACCGATCAAGGTAGGACGTGGACCCATTTCTTCGATGAGAGATGAAATTTCAAGCCCCCAGTGGCAGTGCTTCGAGACAAAAAAAAACCGAGCAGATTCCAGAGCGGTCAGTTAGATCCAACAACTTGTTACTGGCTGAAGAGGAACGAACCAATTTCAGAGCCATTGGAAAGTCTAACAGAATAGAAAGGAAGAACGAAAGGAAGCTAAACCTTTGTTATGGACCCATTTCGACGGAAATGACGCATCATAAGCAACTGAAGCCGGGTTAATTCTAAAGACAAAAAATAAGGAAGAGTCCAATTGACGTCTTTCGAAGGAAGATTAGAGATAACCCGACGATTATGAGCAGCGGAAAAGAAGTCTGTTTTAGGATGAGTCGACTTATTCATGGAACCTAGCCTATAGAAGTCATGCATGTGGAAAGGAAGATCAGAATCCTGGGCCAGCGCCAGAAAACCAAGTATTTACTGTAAAGATTTCGGCGTGAATTGGGACAAGCAAATGCCCAAATCCACAAGATAACAAATCAAGATACTGGATAAGAAATCGGAGTCCGCAAGTGGTGAAATAAGTCTTATAAACGTCGTAGAAGCCCGAAGGGGTATTCTCTTGGAATTCCCCATGACAAGGAACCCTAATCTCCACTCCGTCAGGAATGTTACAACTCCGATGAAACACATCAAGATCCTCGGCACTCAACTTGAAGGTAGAGTCAGCCCAAGTATTGAAGGAACGAGCTGAAGGATTCATGGAAGCCATTGATGAAGAAAACGAGTAGAAAGATCGAAGGAGAAGAGCAAACAGTGAGAGAGAAAGTGAATCGACAATGACATAGTTTCTAGTTACTAAAAGCCACCACGGAATAAAATTCCTTAAATCAGATTGAAAACTCGCATTTAAGGAATTGAGGGCTAACTATGGGGGTGAAAATCTCGGCCTAGTAAACTAAACCCAATAAACGATGGTAAAAAGGCCAGAGAATTGAAAGACATAAACGAGGTGAAGAGCCAAGCTGAAAGACACACCAGATTCCCTAACGGTCAAAGGAGAATAAATGCTAATTTGTCAGTCAACCCCGCATTGAGCAAAGACTCGTTCAAACCAGTGATTAAATACACCTAAACGTAACGGCTGAATCTTCCAAATTAAAGACCATTTATGGAAAATCAAGCGGAGTAAATGACAACGTTAAACACAAAGTCGGGGCATAAAAGAAAGGACAAGGACAAGGAGCACAACAACTTCTTTCACTTGCAATTAACACTACACACTCAATACTTATAATTTCTTTGTTCTTGTTCTTGTGTAAACACTTTCGAGAACGAAATACTAAACTCATTTGCTCCCACTTTTTGTGTCTAAATCCTTCTTTGATCCATTCAACTCGCTCTGAGCAATCTACTTTATGTTTATTGCTCATAAGGCTTTCGAATCTTCTGTTATTAAAGATAAACCAAAATCTTTCGATAATTCCTATTTACAAATTTTGATTGTTGTAATTCGAATTACAACAATATGTACTAATTTTCTTTGTTGAAGCTAATTTATCAAATACAAGCCTTAGGTAGTTTAACTTTTGTCACTTAACTTTATTGCAAATTAGACTAATTTTTCAACATATCTTCTAAATTTGGCCAAACGATTGTAAAATTATTTCTGATGTTATCTTTTCTCTTAAGCAATGTAACACTTTTGTAACTAATGCTTGGAGTAAGATTCGCAGAAAGAAAAAAAGAAAGTTGTAAATGATATATTATGTACTTTTGGCTGACAAAACAATATTTAACTAGGTTTAGATACGTTCGCGGGGTCATACTTTTTGAAATAATATTGTGATATTTGATATTAATAAAACAGTCGTTGTAAAACAGTGGTTGTTTCCTTGGGCAGCAAAGATGGACCCAAAAATTAGAAATCTATATCGCACTACTTCACCGACCTATATGGAGGATGGTACAACCATAGTGGAGATTCTGAACCATGTTTTGCTGCAAGGGCTCGAAAATTAGAAAGAGTATTTAATCGGACAGTTTTATCGCTGCTCTATGCCGTCGGAAGGTCTCATTCACGATGTGGTTAACCGAATATGGGGTAAGAAATGTAAGATCTTCACCCGTAAACTAGGAAACTCATCATATCTATTTCATATTCCGGATAAGTCTACTAGAGATTGGGTATTACAGAGAGGCTTATGGTTTGATGAATGCATTATGTTTGTTGCCCCCTGGACTCCCGCTCCTTCTTTAGCATTGCCTGAGATAACTTCGTTTCCGGTGTGGGTTACTTTAAAAAACATCCCAAACAATCTATACTCAGATTGGGGAATCAGTTGGTTAGCCTCGGGTTTAGGGGAACCAATGCTCACTCATAAGCCGAGGTTAGACCCGAATCTAATAGGTGAGGCCAAACTGATGGTGGAAATGGAATTACATAGGCTTTTCCCGCAAAGGATTGCAGCTACTGATAAAATAGGCAATACCTCAATGGTGGCAGTTGAGTACTCTTGGCTACCAACTAAGTGTGAGAGATGTGGTCATTTAGGCCATAAGGAATCGAGATGCCTCTTACTCCATCGGGAAGCTACTGATCAACAAGCACAAGCCACAGTTACTTCAATCGCATCATTTGGTGAGGCAGAACCATCAACGCCAACTCACACCGAAACTGATACTACTGTGTTCGTAAACGCCATCACTACCACACCAACAATAGCCATGACAACGGCTGCCCCAATTGAGAGTGCTTTAAACACTGATGTGTCGAGCAACACTACTCCCATCACCGTGGAAACTTCTTCATTTGGTACTCCTCATACTTTGGTAACGATCCCAACTCCTCAATCATATTTATTGACTAATGAAGATGTGCAAGGAATTGTCTTTGGAAGCAATCTTTTTGCTGCTATAGACTATGGAATTTATACAGGTTTTGAGATTGGTGATTCACCTCTTAAAACCAGAGGAGGAAGGCCAATACAACCTTCACAAAAAAGTCCAAGAGATGCAATGGACATTGGTAAATGGACGAGGTAAAAGAGGACGTGGTGGTCGTGGTGGCCACGGTCCAATTTGTTAGGAGCCCGTCAACGTCGACTAACCCTCATATGATCCTCCTAAAGTTTCATTTCATGGAACTTTTTTCTATCATTAACTCATATGTTTACTTCAAATGTATGTTTTCTCAATTGTGAGCTTTTGTTTCACAATTGTAACTTTTGTCATTTTTAAATATATGCATCAAAATTTAGTCAAAAAAAAAAAAAAAATTATGTCATCTAAGTTTTAATAAAACAATTCGATTATTAAATATCATATAGTCTATATGATTATTATGATATCGATATGGTATATTTTTCTAGAATAAGAATACGAGTCAATCTAATATTTGTATCATAACAATCGGATAGATTATATGGTTTCATAATCAAATTTGCAATTACTCTTTTACGTTATGGACTATTCTAAATTCAAGGCTTCTCGGAACGCAGATCAACCCTGGTTGGGAAATCACAATGAGTGCCTTGATCCCAAATAGATTGAACCGATTGGATTATATACATGTGTGTTTGGCTTTCCAAGCTTCGATTTACAACTTATGGAAAGAGAGAAACGGTCGTCGTCACTCACGTCCATCTCTCTCGCCGCTTCAGCTCGCAAATACCATCGCTAGGGAGATAAGAAATCGCATCAAATCGCTTCACCGTCCACATGAAGAGAATGAGAATCCAGTGCTGCTCTGTTGGAACAATGCGTATGATCAATCTCTGGGCTGATGCGCGCTTTACTGTGCTCTGTCTTTGAGCCCCTGGTTTTACTGTGCTCTGTCTTTGAGCCCCTGGTTTTACTCTGTTTTTCAAAAAAGCTTATGTCTTGCTCTGTTTCCAGATTATTTGAGTCATTTTGATCTGTTTTCCCAACCATTGTAATTTTTTTTTCTTTTGTTGATTAATAAATTTCACATTTCAAAAAAAATAATAATTTGGGATTACTTTTTGTATATAACTGCAATTGCACATTTATGAGTGTAAAAATGGATTTAATCCGTCCATTTAACATGTCTTGTATTTGGTTAAGATATTTTGCATACTTTGAAAGACCAACCCATAAAAGATCACAATTGTAAAACCTTGCCGACTTTACCTAAAGACCGAATAATACAAGAGTTACTAACTTCTAATATTTTTAAGTTTTTATCCAGTTAAAACATTTATAATAATATTTACATTATCGATCTATTTATGAGGTTCAATTATAGAAGCAGATTAAATTTGAAAGCTTCAAAATGGAACACCAATTAAGGCATACTTTCCACTCTTACAGTTCCTCATTATTATGGTCATATTTATAATATGTTGCTTGACCACCACTCTTCTTAGTAGATGATATGAGACTTTTAACGCACATTCATTTTTCTTCATTTGTCTCACATTGGTCTATATTTGTTTATAATGTGTTCATAATCGCAATAGGCTAATATGTTCATTTTACATGTTTCGCATTGGTCTAAAATATTTTGCATGTTTTGGCGGAACAACTTGGACCGCAATCATAAAACCATCAACTCTAACTCCCACCAAATGATCGAAACAAATATTTACTAGTTTATAATATTTTATCAAGTTAAAATATTTATATATGTGGTCTAGTTATGAGATTCAGAACAAGATTAAACCGATAAAAAAAAATACTAGACACCTAAGTAAGTGAGGCTCTCTACCCTTATAATTTCTCATCATTTATGTTTAATTTAAAAAATTCGAAGCATAACATATGCAAAAAAAAATCTACATTTTTTATTATATAGATGATGTGATTATTTATTTTTTATAAAATTAAGATGAGATGAGAGAGGAAGATAATGATTAAAAATGATTAATATGTTATAGACTTTTTGGTAATTAATTTCTGAATAATCATAAGTGATTGGGTGACACTTACCATGCTACACACTTTTTTAATTAAGTACATATATGTTTAGTCTAAATCTATTATATAAAATATGGTGAACTCTCTCCGGCGGTTTGACACGGGTTCACAAGAGAAAATGCCACGTGTCACTTCATTATATTTTTTTAAAACCTAAAAAAAGGACCTTTCGTGTTCTCTCTCGTTCTTTCATTTAATTATCATTATTTTGATGAAGACTATGCTTTACTATCCTTCCAAATTGTTGGTCATCTTGGAAAGCAAAGATAGAGGTATACGACAACCGAATTTTTCTAATCTGAACAACCGCTTTTACCGTTCGATCTCAGTTGCTTGATGAGTGGAAGCCACAACAATGGTGATGGGATTCTCTCCTCTTCGTGGATGTAACAAACAATTGCTTTAACAATCTCTAATAAGCTAAAACTCCGTGACTTACTAAGATTTTCTTTAATTTCCAATAACATTTGATGTAATAACCTATAAAATAAATTAAAGTTTATTTTTCTAAATAACTCCTCAAATAATAATATAGAGATTTGCAATCAATCCTTATAAAAACAACGATAGTCTTTAATTAACACACAACTCACAACGCCTTCAATGCAAAAAGAACACAAACCGTGTGGAATGGTGTTGTTTAGGACAACAAGTAACAAAGCAGTGAAACATTGTCTAACACGTTACTTGCATTTTGGATCATCATGCTTAATATGATGTGGACATATGAAAACTCGGGCCCTCCACGATTGCACCAATTTAACAAAACAATTAAATAAACGAAATATCAAATACCCAAATCAATTAACATAACATACCGACATGACTTGAAATAGAGCATCTGGACTAAGAAAAAAATGAAGCGAACTCTTTTATTCCATTCGTGTATTGACGATTTACAATCTGATGATTTTTTTTGTTTGTTTTTAAATATGCATTACTCTATTGATAAAATGGTTTGCTTAACTAAATCGGAGAGACCAAGTATACAAAACTGAAATTACAAAAGGGATATCTAGTATTATATACAAAACTAAAATTACAAAAGGGATATCTAGTATTATATGCTAAACAGTTTGTTTTTAAATTCAGTATTTGAATTTATCTGCCAAAGGCAAAGCCAACAAAAGCAATTCACCAAAACAAAAGGAAAAAAAAATCAAAAGAAATATGTTGCTATTGAAGTATATAAATGACGAGATAAAGATAGTTTTGGAGAAAGTATCATATAGAAAGTTCACATTACCGAAGAACCTTTTTGGAACCCCACTCATACTCACGCAATATAGAGCGTAATCAAGCTGAGAGTCATCGCTACTCTCCAAGGGACTATAGATATAATTTGTCACATCCCAAGAATTAGGTTTAGGGCCTATTTTTTTTGATCAAAACCCTAGAACTTTAACTCTAAAACTTGTTGTTGAATAAACCCCAACCCTAACTGTTCGAAGAAGAAAACCCTAGTTTGCGAAGGAAGCAATGTTTCAGAGTCTTAATCTTCGAGTGAAATCCTTTTTGGGCCGTGGATCATTAATACTAAGTTGGGCTTTAGGAGAGTCGAGCTAAATATCAAATGAAAGGAAGAGTTGGACCAAAAGAATCATTAGACGAGGAATCGGGCCTGTTTCGGATTGAGGAAAGCTCATAAGTGAAAAGAAATAGTGTATGCCATTTTAAAGAGTAATCTAGAGTTTAATTAAGGTCATTTTCGAAGTCCATTAGTGAGGAAAAAATAAGCCCAAAAGTGTGAAGCCTAGAAAGTTCATTGAGTAGTCTGACATGTGCATCATTCGTAGTTGGTATTTATAAATTCAAGTTAATATACTGATTAATGGAAATGATATTAAATTATTTATGAGGAGTAATACATGTTTAAGATGAATACTAGTAATGCATGATAATATTTAATAGTGTGGCGTGAATGCCAATGTTTGAGCACTGAGTACACGGTTGCAACCGTTGTGTTCAATATTGTATGATGGCCTACAACGAGGGAAAGAATATTGAGAAGTTGTAGTGATCGAGAAATTGTTTGACGGCCTACAACGAGGGACTGATTATTGAGAAGTTGTAGTTATCGAGAAAGGGCTGGCGAGCCATAGTCAAACCCTGTAGTGGACGGTGGCACTTAGATTATTTTTCAAGCCCTGTGTGGGTCGAGGCAGAGAATGAGTACCTTGGACGAGAGGATCTTTGGGAATGTGAAGAGTCAGTTTTGCTTGAGATCTTGCATTACTTAATATGGATAGCTGCATTTATTAATTGATATTACAATTTCATTTATTGGCTAGCATGTTACGTCATTGGTGAATTAAATACTGTATTGTGAATCTCGTGGGCACTCGTGCCTACCCCACTTGCTGCTCACTCCTTTTTCCCTTTTCAGGTAGGATTTAAGGGCGTTTTGGGTTGGAGTGCAAGTCAAGCTATTCGGTGGAATGTTTTCCGAGATTAGGATGTTTCATAATTAATCATAAGGTGGACATTAGCAGAGATTATGCACAAGCAATCAATCTTGCAATAGCAACCAAAAGTCATGCCAGAGAGACATAGACAAAACTGCCATGATGATTATGATACCTATCGCACAAACTAAACCAATGTGCAAAATAAAGACAGAATGAGAATATGAAAACTTTTGTACTAACACTACAAAAGAACAGTGAATTTCGGACGGCCGAATCCGTCGGAATCCCGTCGGAAACAGCTATTCCAGACGGATTTCCGACGGATTTTGGCCGTCAGTTCTATCTCCTCGGAAATAGAAATCTGTCGGAAATCCCTCGGAAATTTCCGACGGATTTCCGAGGGCCATTTTAACCGACGAATTTCCGAGGACAAATCCGTCAAGGAATATTCCGACGAATTTCCGAGGAATATTCCGTCTGGTTGTTTTCCGACGGATTTCCGAGGAGTATTCCGTCTGGGAATTTTCCGACGGATTTTCGAGGAATATTCCATATGTGAGTATTCCGACGGATTTCCGAGGGCATAAATATCGACGGTTTTCCGAGGCATTGAGGATCGATCGATCTGAAAGATGAGATCGATCGGTCCTAGTCCGTCGGAAATTTCTCGGAAATTTCCGAGGGATTTCCAAGGGATTTTATAAATATAT
>PKMM01041260.1:41902-115528 GCA_002933915.1 Eutrema heterophyllum
GATCTCTTAGGATGCTCTGGACCGGGGACGAGGATTGTGAGGAACAAAAACTCTCGTTTCATGCACAAATTTGGCGGCAAATTGTAAGGTGTGATGATTACTGGCCACAACGAATATTTCCTCCCATGCTTTCCAAAAGGGTTGAATCCATCCGTAGATAACCCAAGGTATACGTTCCTTGGCTCACACGCAAAACCAGGATAAATCTCTTGAAAATGTTTCCATGCTTCTGCATCTGAGGGATGCACAATCTCTCCATCTAAGTTATGTTCTGCATGCCATCTCATAGGCCCTGCCGTGCGCTCGGATTGATATAACCTCTTCAACCTATCAGCTAGGGGCAAATACCACATCCGTTTATGTGGAACATGTACTCTGCCACCTGTATCATGATACCGAGGTTTGTGACAAAAGTGACACTTCAACCGGTTTTCGTCCTTTCTCCAATAGATCATACAGTTGTCGATGCACACATCTATCATCTGATATGGTAATCCAAGACCAGCTACAAGCTTCTGAATCTCGAAGCCGGTGAAATATTATCTTCAGGTAAGATATCTCTCACAAAATCAGCTATCGCATCAACACAATCCTCGACCAAGTTGAAATCCGTCTTTATAGTCATCAACCTGCTGGCAGTTGATAGAGACGATATTCCATCTCTACATCCTCTGTATAATGGCTGCTTAGACGCACCTAGTATATCAAAAAACTTATGTGTTTCTAAATTTGGTTCCTCTATCCTGTTACCATCCTCAACATGATATGATGATATGTTTTCACGAAACGCATCATTCACCATTTGAGTATAATTTGCGTTTACATCTACTTCTGGGGTTGGTTCCTCTGACCTAGTACCCGAAGTACTACCAAACCTATCCAATGTGCTACCATAATTACCATAACATTGCACCATTGAATCAGTTTCTCCGTGGGTATACCAAATCTTGTAACCAGACATAAATCCAGTCCTATATAAATGCTTCCTTACTTCCCTAACAGAGAGTAATCTATGATTCCGACATTTAGTACAAGGACAATACATATTACCGTATTCTGATGTCATGCTATTGTTTGACGCAAAGTTCATGAACTCCTCCACACCTTGTGCGAACTCATCCGTAAATTCCCCCGTCGCGGGATCACGCGGAGGTTTGTCCATCCACGATCGAAAATAAGACATTGTGTAATTATTTTTTGCTTTATGTTTGTTGTGAATGTTGTGAATGAGGGGAGAAGTATTTATAGATAAATTTTTGTTTGTTCTCTGCAACTATACACATGAATCTCCAAAAGACCAGAGACAAGAGCCCGTCGGAAACGCCGTCAGAAATGCGCGTGTTTTCTTGTAGTGTAAACGTCCTCCACCGGAACAAAATCTGGATGCAGAAAGACCTGTCTCGCAATAGCCACAACTTACAATGGACCAAGCTCTAGGAGAGTTGAGGGAGTAACAATACAATACACAAGTTGTGTTGATCCCGTAGAAAGTACGACTCATAAATAGAGTTATCCGAGGAGAGTAACAAGGTCTGATAATGGAAACACAAGCTCAAATAATAAAAGCATCAACATGTATTTCCAAGAATTTCTCCGGCAAACTAGAATTCCTATTACACTTCTTCTTGAGCTCTGATATACAAGTTTTAAAGGTCTTAAACCGGATTTTCAGTTATTTATATTAGTTTTTTTTAATTTGGTTTTGTGCCTTAAGTGAAAAGTTTATCATTTTTAGTGTCTAAAATGTTTATAGGTAAAGTGGGTAAAAAGAATGGAAAATAAGCAATTTGGGAGGTAGATTCTTGTAGTAGCGTAAGAAGTTTGAGATTGGTTGGAATACTTTCCTCTAATGGATCGAGCTCAAATTTGGAGAAAAAATAAATCAGTGAGTTAATTTTTTATATAGAAGGGTTTGAGGGCACTCCAACAGTGCGATCAAAGTTATTCTAGTTTTTGTGAATATATGTCAGTCTGATGAGCACAATAAGCAGACGCATGATTTGGACCGGCTCCAAAGACCGGTTGGAGATGAAGGTGTCCGAGCAGGGGCTGTCTAGACCATCCTAAGATCAGCCTCATTGACCGGACCCCCAACTTGAACATGGGACCTGTCTATCCAAGCCCATAGGTGGATTTTCTCATTTTCGATATAGGGTTTTGGCCAAAATCGAACCCGAGAAGACCTAAACCTACATATACTAGTTTTAACTACTTTATAGAGACACAACTCTTTCTTATCCACAATTTTCTTTCTCATTTATTGAAGAGCTTTTGGAGAGACGATTACATTAGATATCAACCCTTATTTTGATATCTTTGACTTATTTATGCAATTATCTTCTACTCTTTGCATGATTTTGTTTATTATGTAGGTAGTTTCTTAATAGGGTTAAGGGATTCAAAAGGAATACATGGTTCATTGAAATAGGATTGTTAGACTAGGGAATCATCCTTACAGTCGTCAATTATTTTCTCAAAGCATAAACTAGAGTAGCTAACTAGTTGTTAATCTTAGGTCGTAGTCATCTCATATTTTTGTCGTCGCTTAATTCGATAGTGTAAATATTTGATCTATACTGGATTCGATCTCTAAGTATTACTGCGATTGTCTGTGCACTTGCAGCATATTTCTAAGGTTATAAATCTGAGATATCAAGCTCTCCCTTAAACAAAATGCAGCTAAAAAAAATTTGAATCTGCATAAAAGAGTGATCAAAAAGAGATTGGGCCGCCCTCGTCTAAAGAAGAAATTCACAAGTAGCTTTTTGTCTCTTTTACAAACTAGTTCACAAAAAAAAAAAAAATTAGGTCCAAACTTCTTCCAAAAGGCCAACACACCTTGAACATATCCCTTACCAAGAGGAGTAAAATCAAATCTTTATCCGAGCTTCAACCTCACGGTCAATTATTCCTCAAACAGAGGAAAACTCCACAATTAATCCTTTGGTTGCTCCAACATGCATTATAATTCTATCTATTGTGGACTCTCTCTAAACTTTCCTTTTTTTGTCGCCTGCAAGAAACCCTATTCCTGGCCTCTCCGACCATGGACTCACCGTCGCCGGCTTGGAAACCATCTGGTTCTCCTCGTTCTTCTACCCCTGCATCTCAAAAATATTCATGGACTGCTTTGCTTCCAACCACTGCCTGATCCTCTCAACATGATAAATCATCAATGGAGAAGCAAAAGGATGGGGCAGTGGTTGATCGGATTTGCTTCTCCATCGATGGTTCTGTTCTGTTCGAGATCGACAACGCCCAAATCCGATCAAGAGTTCTCAAGCGACACTTGTGTCACATAGCAGGCATTCCGTTAGTGGTCCAGGAATGGAATCCGAGAACCTCCTCACACAAGCTAGATCTATCCTCAATGCCAATTTGGGTCGATATAAAAGAAGTTTCAGATTCTCTCCTCCAAGGGTTTGCACAAGGTTTTGCTCATCAAGGTCAACATAGCTCTTCCAAGCCACAAGACTTTGACCTTAATGGAATGTTTCACCAAATACTCAAGGGTCAAGCCGAGACCAAAATAGGGATAGATTGCTCCTACAATGAGCTCCACACAAGGGTTGAAACCATGGTTTCTAAGCTCAAACATTTGGAGAATCAAGGTACTCAAGGAAGCTCCCTCTCTAATAAACCAATGGAGAAGCTCAAAGGAAAAGTCGATGAGCACCAAAAGGAGTATTGCAATGCTATATTCTCAAATACATCACATCCCAATGATGAGAATGAAGCCGCTATTAGGGAAATTGAGCTTCTAGTTTATGGTTCACAAGTTGAAGCACTTCCCCTTAGAGATTTTCCCTCCAAGCTCAATGAGGACATTGAGGAACAAGGTGGGGAGTGACATTTGGGAGTGATGATGACGTGATTTTGGTTGAAGACAAGGGTAAAAGCCTAGTTGAAGGGTCAATGGTTGCTACAAGAATGGAAGTTGAGAGGGCTCTCAAGGGTAACAAGGGTAGTGTTTCTTGCATTGATTCACAAGGATTAACAAGGGTTGCGCCTAAGTCTATTCCCAAGCTTGGGAACCCCGGTAAGTTGTCCATAGCTTGCTCTTTTGGGGATTTAGAGATTGAGGATGATTTGTGTGACTCCGGTTCAAGTGTAAACGTCATGTCCCTTGAGATGGTTAAGAGTCTAGGGATAAGAAGCATCACCCATCACCCATCACTTTTGGAGATGCTTCTTCACGAAAACCACTTGGTCTTGTTTAGGATTATCCGCTTAAAGTTGGGGATTGTCTACTTCCAACAGATTTTGTTATTATGAAGATGAAGAAGGCGAACAAGCTCACACTCCTCCTTGGAACCCCATTCCTCAATACCATCGGTGCAAGCATGGACTTTAAAAACCAAAAGGTGGTGCTCATTAATGTGAATGACAAAGTTTATTACCCAATGAAGGCTTCTTCTACCAAGCTTTGCAGCACCATTACTATTGAAGATATTGAGTCTCGGACTGAGGAAGTGAAGTATGTGGGTAATTGTTAGATGGTTGATGAAGCTCCACCCCCAAACACTTATGAAAAGAAAGAAGAGCCTCATGAGAAAAGGGGTTTGGGTTATGGTAATGGTAAAGAAGCTTCGGGAATTGATAAAGCTTGCTTGGAATCTCTTTACTCTACCACAATGAGGAAAGAGAATGAAGATAACAAGAAGCAATAAAATGGTGAAGGCACTACAGCCAAAATGAAGACACAAAACGAGCATCACCCTTTTACCTTTGCTAAGAACGAACCAAGCAAGCTTGATGGGGAGAAGACCATGCTAGATCAGCCTGCCACTATGACGCTCACACCGTGGAAGTATGAGGACGGGGTGATCAAATACAAGATCAAGTGCAAAGGAAGGTCCAAGCCGTTTGCCACGGTAAAGGCAATCCTCACACCAGAGCTTAAAGAGAAGGGGCAAGCCGGTCTTCAATAGGTCATGAGCAAAGTTCTTAAACTTGAGCTCAATGACCCACCAAGGAGTGCTCACACTCCTCGCCCACCCGCCTAAAAGGGTAACCAAAGTCAAACTTAGTGACTTTAAACAAAGTACACTTGGGAGACATTCCCTTGTTTATCATTGTATATATTCTCTTTGCTTTCTAGTTCAATTTTATGTTTCTAGTGCCTTTTGATATTTTGTCAAGTGTTTTGTAGGTGAGAAGGTGATCTAAGTGGCCATCGGTCTTGAATGAAAGGAGTTAGGAGCTTGAGTTGAGCTTGCTCGTCGGACACACCGAGCCAAGATAGACCGATGTTGGACCAGAACACCACACCGATCCATCACACCAAGCCAATGTTGGCCGGTGTTGAACCAAAAGGTGGTCCTCTTCCCCATCCCAAAACTTTTAAGGTACCACTCCAAACTTTGTAAATAGCATTTTGAATCATGTCTTTTTCTTTGTCTTATGCATTGTTTAGCTCTCTCTTAAGCTTTTATTACACAAGGGATTGTGTAATTTAAGTTAGGGGGAGGGTTTGTGTGTTATCTAATCTTGTTTTTTGTGTTCTTATTTTGAATTTTGCATCTTAAGTCTCATGCATATCATGCATTCACAAAAAAATTTGAAATTTTTTTTTGAAAAAGAAATCATCTAATTGCATTTCATGTGTAGGATTGAGCCTAGTTTGTATAGAGGTTGCATTGCATATTGCATTGGGAGCAATGATGATCCTTGTAGAATGTAGAGTATCACTTTGAGAAATTAGTTTAACGCCTACATTCGTAGTTGTTTAATGCATTCAAGTAAGTTTGAAAGTAAGGATGCACCATCTTTAGATCTCGTGCATCAATGTTCTTGTCTTGATTGAAGTTAGTTGTGAATTGAAATTCGACCCTACTCATAAAAACCTTAACATTGACTCGTAATTATCGTGTTTGTGCAACGAAAGATGATCTCATGGATACCGATATACATATTTGAGCTATCTTTCCCCTTTTACCACTCTTTGTTAGCTCAAATAGCAGATTCCCATCATTGGAACGGTTAACCATTCCCGTAACCAAACCGTCCTTCAAGCCAAAGTCAATTGTGAGTGTCGTGAGGCCTTTTTCGAATCAACTAGGCAAAAAGTGTTGAGTTTAGAACGACAAGGAGATTCTTCCATGTAGAACTAGCTCAACATCAATGGGCTAGACTAGGGCTGAGCAAAAAACCCGGATCCAAAAATCCGAACCGGTACCGAACCGAAAATACCCGAACCGAACCCGATCCAAATTTTTAAAATACCCGATCGGATCAACCCCATCCTTAGATCCTAGAAGACTACTCACAAACCATAAGAAACCCAACAAGTTCTATGAAAAAGATGTTAAATCCCATGGTTAGATGATTAAGAAAGAAGGGATAGATGATAGAGATTAAGGAAACAAAGATTTAATTGCATAAACTCAAGAAGATATCTCTTACAATCACTTAGAACCCTAAAAAGGGAGGTGTTTTCGCAAAAGAGAAGAGATAAGAGGATAATTAGGTCTAGAAAATATTTAAAGGCAATGTGGGCGACCGGGTCAACCCGGAACAAACCGGGTCTTGACCCGGTCGGGTCTGGGTTGGAGTGCTTTACACCGGACGGTGGTCGGGCGGTGTAGCCGGCCGGTGTAGATGGTCTTTGGTCGAGAGTCTTCACGCCGGGTCGAGACGGGTCGGTGTGGCCGGGCGGTATTCAACTTGTCCGTGCATTGGTCTAACACCGGACGGTGCACACCGGGCGGTCGAGGGACGGTATGGACTGTCCTGAAGCTTCAGTGCCGGACGGTGGTCGAGGGGTGATGTGGCCCAGTGTAGAATCTGTCCGGAAGTTGGCGCAGTACCGGACGGTGACACCGGTCGAGATTGGTCCGGTGTGAGAAGTCTGATGAAGTGGACGCTCGTTAACACCGGGCAGTGGTGGTCCGGTGTGGTGGGCTGGTATTCCTCCTGCCTTGAGTACGGCTAAGTACCGGACGAGGTGCACCGGCCGAGATCGGGCCGGTGTGGTAAGGAAGAAGTAGACACTCCTCGACACCGGCCAGTCTTCATCCGGCGTGATGGCCCGATGTTCTTCCTGCCTTGGCCAAGGCTGCAATACCGGTTGGTGCCGGGCCGGTGTGGTCAGTCCGAGTCCATCATTGCTTCTAGCCATCTTCTCACGATCCAAGTCCAAGTGTAAGCTCTTCCAAGGTCTCCAAAGCACCTAAACACACTCCAAAACATGCAAGACTCTCTAGGACCTAGTATGAACTCTCTAAACTCTAAATGAGAACAAAACACTAAAGAAATGCTATGAGACAAATGGAAAAGAGACAAAACCTAAGCTAAATGAATGCTTAATAGAGGTAAAATATGAGAACATCAACTCCCCCAAACTTATTCATTTGCTTGCCCTCAAGCAAACAAATAAGAACAAGAAGAGAGAGAGGTTTGAAGGTGGGAGCTCAAATCCACAAGTATCATTAAAAGAATTCAAACTCAATGTCCAAGTTGTTAGCTCTAGGATGCGATCAAACAAGTCTACTCAATAAGAGTTAGCCATATCCATCCCTACATGAATCAAGCCCAAGTCTCAACCTACACAAGCATTACTATCATCCAATCCTTTGATATTCATTTAATCGCTTCAAGTGAATCATGTTCATGCAAGACAAGTGAATTCATTTGGCTATGGTAAAGGTCTTGAGATTAAGATGATCTCAAATGTATGTGGTTACTCCAATGCAAGGGACCTCTCTATGAATGAGCAAGATTTAGCAAAATGCTAAGAGTAAAAGGCAACATATGCGTAAAAAGATAAATTTACATCTACCCAATGCCTAAGATGTCTCTAACCCTAGCATCTCTAACCATGAAGCTCCAAACCTAAGCTACCTTTTTCTCACAAGGCCTTTTTGCCTTCATGTCCCACACACTTTTCCTCTTCTTCCACTTCATCTTTCCTCACTTGGGGGATTTCTTCTTCTTCATTGAACTTTGTGGCTTGGTGCTTCTCTTTGTCGTTTCCTTAGCTCTTCTTTTCTTTCCTTTTCTTTGCCTCACCTCATTTCTCATCACTTGATGCCTTAGCCGATTTTTGGCTTCTTTCTTTTTCATTGAATTCTTTGAGGCTAAATCTAATGCTAAGAGCTAACCTTATAACTTTTCACCAACCACTTCACAATATTGCATTCCCCTTTTGCCTTTTCGTTCACATTTGGACTCACTTATCTTCTCCACCACAATCTCATCGATCATACACTTTCATTCATACCAAATCCCAAAACTTCGCTTCCTAGCTATCCTAGCCTAGTCTAGCCCTTGATGTTGGGCTAGATCTACATGCAAACATATCCTTGTCGCCCTAAACTTAAAATTTTTTTCCAAGCTTACTCGAAAAATTAGGCCTTACATTCGCACACTAAAGATTTGGCTTGAAAGGAGGATAAATTAAAGGTATGGTTAACCGTTTCAATGATGGGAATATGCTATTTGAGCTAACAAGAGGGTGGTGAAGTGGATAAGAGAGCTCAAATATGTATGTGATATCCATGAATTCACTATGAGATGCACAAACATGATAATTAAAATGTCAAGATTATGGTTCTTACTTAAGTAGGATTGGACTCAATTCACAACTTGCTTTAGCCAAGACCCGAGTAATGAAACATGAGATCAAAATATGGTTCATCTTTGATTTCAAACTCAATCAAAAGCATCAAACAACTAGCAACAAGGGCATTGAACCGAGCTCTTTAAAATGATACTCTACAAGGAAAATTATATCATTGCTCCCAATGCATATGAATGCAATACCTACATGCAAAATAGACTCGATCTTAACCGTGAAATGCAACTAAATGATTTCCTTTTTAGTTTCGAATTTTCAAAATTTTTGTGTTTTTTTTTGTGTTTTTCTATACCTTATATGAATGCATGAATGCATGAGACTCAATAATGCAAAAATTAAAATAAGAACACAAAAGACATGATTAGATACCGGTCCCTCCCCCAAACTTAAATCACACAGTCCCGGTGTGAAATAAATCAAAGGAAGAGACCAAAAACAAAAATAAAATGCTAGACTCAAGAGAAAAGAAAACTATTTACAAAGTTTTGAAGTGGTACCTTAAAAGCTTTGGGATGGGGAAGAGGACCTCATGGAGTAAGACGGATTGCTCGAGCAAGGTGATGGAGACCTCATAGCCTTCCTCTTGGCCGTCTTCTCCTCATGAGCCAAAAAATGGCGTGCTTCCTCATGGACTACCATCTCTCCTCCATGTAGTGCAAGGCCTTGGTCCAATGGTGTGGAGCTCTCGCCAATCTCTTCTTGGTCCATTGCATTTGTTTTTCCTCGGCCGTGAGATGAGCTAGCTTCTCCACCCTTTGCCTTGAGCTCCTTGATCGTCCTCTTCAAGCTCTTGACCGTTTTCACCAATTTCCTCATAGTCTTATCTTGCCACTTGCAACACCTTTGAAGGAGTCTCATTTGGTGGTGTGCATGTCGAGTGGCAATGTCTGGCATCTTCCCATCATAAGGATCAAAGCTATATCTTTCACTTCCATACTTGGGGCCGGTGGAAAACGGTCTTGCATCTTCACCATCTAGACCATTGGATGTCTCGGCATCCTCCTTTGGTGCTTGCCTTTCCTTCTTCTTTGGTAAGCGGATTACCTCAAGTGGTGGATTCGTGGCCGGGTTGTAGAAGTGGTCATTGGTTGGGTAGAAGAGGATGTCCTTTCTCCCTTGAATCGTAGTGAGAGGAGCGTTGGGCAACATAAGCTTCACAGTATTGGTCTCGGTGAGCTTGAGGTTGTAGGCGTATGTGGTGCCTAAATTGCCTTCAAAGAATCGTGTTCTCGAGAGAAAAGCTTCATCCATAAGCTCTACTTCTTTGGCATCTTCCACCAATCTAACTCCCTTGGCCTTGAGAATCGAAGTAATCAAACCACCAATGTGCAATTGAGGCTCTTTCATCTTTGTCATGTGTGCCCAACCCTTGTACCCAAGCAAGTGGTTCACGAAGATAGCGGCTAGACTCGGGTTTTTGGCGTCTCCGATGAATAGCTTTCTATCTCTAGGTGAGTCTAGAAACGGCCTTAGCCCTAGAGCAAACAACTCCATCTCATCTTCCGCCACGGTTCCGAACTCCTTCTTGGTAAAGAGTGTGTGAGCAAGAGTCTTGTGGACATAGCGTATAGCGGGGTGGCGAATGCAAGCACTCTTGCTAGAGCCGGGTTTGTACTCCCCCATGGAAATGATGTTCCACAAGTATGGAAGGTCACTTGATGCATATACAAACCGGTGTCCTCTCTTGGTTCCCTCTTCCTTGAACCCAAAGACTTGACTTAGCTCATGGCAAGTCATCTTGTAAGCTTCTCGCCCCACCTTGAACTCAATGTACCCATGTCCATCTCCAACATCGGCACTCTCATAATCTCGGTCATAGAAGACCGCTTCCAAATATGCTAAAAAGTGACAAGATTGGTCCTTGTGAGATGTGTGAGCCAAGTCAAAAACTTTCCCAAAGCCCATTGATATATCATGGTTTTTACCCGTTTTTAACCATGATATAGGTCTTGTTTTTAGAGTCTTTCTAGTATTTTTGGAGTCTTTTTGAGTCTTTTCAGGTTTTGGCACGTTTGGAGCATAATTGGAGATATTGAAGCATTCTGGAGCTTTTTGGAGCAAAGCAGAGATCGTGTAGCTGAGACAGCCGATCTGAAGCCCTTGTATCGACCGACACCACCTGGTGTCGATCAATACTGACACCATGAAGGAAGGAACATGACTCACTGCCCGTGTATCGATCGATACCGTCGTCCATGGAAAAGGAAACGCGACTCTTTACAAATCTGAAGAATCTGCACCTTGGTACAGAAGACTTTAATAATTACAAGAAGCCCCAAAACGTGTTTTAGCATTATAATTAGGTTTTTCAGCCACTTTTGTTGGCTACGCTTTATTTTACTCTTGTTTTTGTGAGAGAGCTCTCTGAGGGAGACAAGTCTGAAACTCGGTTCGTCCGAGAGAAGATTTCGAACCCTTTTGTTACTCTCTTCTTTATTATTTATTCAATCATGTTTATTGTTTCAATCATCATGTCTGAGTAGATTCACTTTAGGTTTAGGGTTTTCTCATAAAGGATTTCATTAAGTGCTGGTAATTGATTGGTTAGGATTCATAATCTGAATTAGTTCTTCACCTTAGGTTGTTCTCAAAGCTAATTCTAGGTTGACAAATCTGGAACTTAGATATTAGGTTAATCGATTAGGCACGACAATGCAATTGATAATCTGACAAAACTTAGGGTGAGCAAAATAGCTATCCGCAAAGAGATTTGGTTTAGTTGTTTTGTGAACATATCAAACCTGACTTTAATGCTGGTTTAGATCTTTTGGATTTGCAAAGAGATTTGGGATTCTGGGATTTAGACTTAGATAATTCTCGCAACGACAGTTGGTTAATTATAGTTTAGTGATTTGAGTTCAAGAACCATGCATAACCTGAACCCTGACTAGTTGGTTAATCTGCATTCTTTGATTTCCTGAGAAATACCCTGAACCTATCTCTCCTCCATCGAATTTAATCAACTCTTTTATTGTTTATTGCTTTCTGTTTCAACTGAATTGCTTAGCTTAATTCGAAACTAATTGATCTATTGTGTGATTTTCTTGAGTCTTTGTGTTTCGACCCCTACTATACTGCAGCTACAGCTTTAGTATTTTTAGGGTATTACATTTTGAGCTTATCACCCATGATGTTGAAGATTGTTTTCACATCTTCATAAATCCCCATCTTCTCTAGTATGGCTTTGTCCGGGAATTTTGTCTCTACAAACTCCACCGCCTTGAGCATTTTGAGGTACTCATTTTAGGTTGGGACTCTTGGTTTGGGCTTGGGAACTCTCTTCTTTTTCACTTCCACCACGTTTCTCTCATCTCCTTCTTCTTCATTGTCTTTTGCCACTCTCTTCTTTTTCCCTTGGCCCTTAGAGCATGCCACTAGAGCCAATTGTCCCTTCGTCGGTAGATTTTGAGGTTCACTTTGGGTTGCATTCGCCTTTACCTTCATGGTGCCTACATTGTCTCAAAGAGATTATAAGTTTCAACAGACAAAGACACAATCTTTTCAATTTCAAGCAAAGGCACTCAAGAGACAAAGACAATGCTTAATGAGTTAGAAGACATTCAATAACCAATTTGAACAATCGATTATTCAATTTAAATGCCTCAAAGACTTAATTAAATTTCCAAAGTTGCAACCTTTAAGCACTAGAGAGACAAAAATCGATTTGGACTCAAGAAACAAAAAGCTACCCAGTATCGATCAATACCCTGCATTTTATTTCACTTTTTATTTTTGTTACTTACGTGCTTTGACTTTTGTGTTTCAGGTGTATGCCTAATCGCAAAACCAGAAGAAACAAGAGCACTCAGCTAGTTAATCTTTCCCTTGAATAACTAGCACTTTTGGAACGCACAAACAGGAAAGCAAAGACGCCAGCATAGATGAACAATCCAGTGGTTTTGGTTCGTGATGATGCTGGAACTTTGAGAGACCAAGAGGGTCATTTGTGCAATGAGAGGGGGCAACGACTTGATGGAGATGGAAACATCATTGTCCCTCCAGCTGTTGTGAATGTTGGGAATAATGTGGTTGATCGTGGTAGGACAATTGGTCATGAGTACAACAGGCCTGATCAGTTCTATGCCAATCGATCAGCAATTCGCCCTCCTGCTTTTCAGATGAATGACTTTGAGCTGAAACCTGCATACTACACTCTTGTGGGTCAGCACCCTTTTCATGGTCTTCCTCATGAGCACCCCATGGATCACATTGAGAGGTTTAAGGACTTGGTCCCTAGCATGAAGTACAATGGAGTGTCCAACGATTACCTCTTCTGTAAGCTCTTCCCATACTCTCTTGGTGGAGATGCAGCTTATTGGCTTAAGCAGTTACCTCCTGGATCACTGACTACTTGGGAAGAGACTAAGAATGCGTTCTTGAACAATTTCTATGATGATGCAAGATCCGAGGAACTTAGGAACAAGATCTCTCAATTTTCTCAAGGAGCGACTGAGGCATTTAAGGCTGCTTGGATCAGATTCAGATCATATCAGAGAGATTGTCCACATCACGGGTTCACTAAGGTTCAGTTGCTGGGTATTTTCTTTAGAGGGAGGAAGGAGACTTACCTGGCGGGTCGGGTCGCTTACCTGGGCGGCCACACCGGGCGGTCCGCTGGACAATAGATCTGCACCTCAGACCGTTGGACAATAGAGTTGTCCGTAGGGTAAAGGGCTCATACCGGGCCAACTCCATCCGGTGTACGCAAGCCGGTTTGTGTTTGAGCTAAGCCTCTCGGGTCTACAACATTGGGCTGTCTCCAGCTGGTACACATGAGCGGTACTGCCCTCACACCGGACCAACGTCAACCGGCGTTGATGCCCGGTATTCTTCCTGATTTTTGCAAGTCCCTAATACCGGACCAACTCCATCCGGTTCACAAGGGCGGTGTTCTCACACTTGGCCGTCTCCATTTGGTGTTGATGGCCAGTTTTTCTTTTGAGTTTTGCACTCTCCAAGACCGGTCCATCACACCGGACTAGGTTCGGCGTGTGTGCTTCATTTCTCCACTCAACACACTTCATTTTGCAAGACATCGCCTCTAGACCATTAAGGACCCTATGAACACTTAATAAAACATTAAAAAGAACTAGAAAAGATTGAAAAAGAGAAAAGAAAAGGTATATACAAGGATAAACATGGGAATGTCTCCCAAGTGCACTTTGTTTAACGTCATTAAGTTCGACGTTTGTTACCCTCTTTAGGCTTGAGGAGCATCATCGAGAGGGAGTCAGATCTCCTTCTAAGTGGTTTCGTGAGCTAGGTATGGCTTGAGACTTTGCCCATTAGCAACAAACTCTTCTCCATTCTTGTTCACAAGCACAATAGCTCCATATGGCCTTACCTCCTTGATTGTGAACGGACCGGACCATCTAGACCTTAGCTTTCCGGGAAACAACTTGAGTCTTGAGTTGTAGAGCATCAATTGATTCCCTTCCTTGAAGTCCTTGTGCAAAATCCTCTTGTCATGAAAGGCTTTGGTCCTCTCCTTGTAGATCTTGGAACTCTCATAAGCTTCAAGCCGGATCTCATCAAGTTCATGCAATTGGATTAGACCTCATTCTTGAGCCGTCTTGAGATCGAAGTTGAGAAGCTTCACGGCCCACAACGCCTTGTATTCAAGCTCCACCGGTAGATGACAAGACTTCCAATATAGAAGATTGAAAGGAGTAGTTCCAATGGGAGTCTTGAAAGCCGTCCTATAGGCCCATAGAGCATCATCAAGTTTCTTCGCCCAATCCTTCCTTGAAATCCCCACAGTCTTCTCTAAGATCGCCTTGATTTGGCGGTTAGACACTTCAACTTGTCCACTCGTTTGGGGGTGATAAGGTGTGGCCACCTTGTGTTTGACTCCATGCTTTTTAAGTAAGATCTCAAACACTTTGTTTATGAAATGGAAACCACCATCACTTATAACCACCCAAGGGACTCCAAACCGTGGAAAAATAATTGTCTTGAAGAGCTTGAGAACTACCTTCGCATCATTTGTTGGACTTGCAACCGCTTCAACCCACTTAGAGACATAATCAACCGCAACCAAAATGTATTGATTTCCATCACTACAAGAATATTAGCCTTCTGCAGCGTACGAAAAACGCTATTTATCGATACCATAGCATTGTAGAAAGCGCTCTATCATCGCACGCGATAATAGGTCCGACACTTTAGATAGCAGTTTTTGTCATTGCTATCGTGTATTCATCTAATATAGAGTTTTGTTCTATACAATCGTATATTTTACAATAGCAATTATACTTTGTTATTAATTGATTGATTTTCATAGCATTTTTTGTAATTTTACTATAGCATTCGAAATATGTAATCATTTATGCACTTTGGTCCAGTAATTCGTTTTACACATTTTGAAAGCTATAGTAGGATTGCAAAATGCTAACAATAAAACAATTCGAAAAATACAAATGCTATAGAAAATACGAATTACTGGACTAGCATTTTGCAGTCCCAGTAAATTATTTATAAAAATTCGATTTATATTGGATATTTTGGCTATAAATAATCCAGTAAATTCGATTCATATATAAATTCGATTTTTTTGGCTATTATGGATATTTTGACATATTAAAATGAAAAATACCATATTTTATTATAATTTATATGAAACATGATACAAACGACCTATATGATACGATGTAAAAATACATAATTACAAGATAAGTTCATACTTTGCATGATACAAAAGTATGATACAATATGATACAAAAGGCCTAACTCTGGTAATTAAACTTGTGAATTCTCCACACTCTTGTATCTCTGATCTTTGAGCCTTCTTCTTTGATATCATCAACATACTCAGCTTCTTCTTGCAACAAACAAACATTTCAATGTCAATACCACGAATAAGTACCAGCAATTTGTTATCTAATAACTGAATTTGCGTAAGTGTTGAGGTTTAAACTTACGCACATCTAGATTAGTAGTTTCATCACCCTACATTGCGTAAGTGTAGAGGTCAACCTACATTGGGAAATAGAAATCTAGGAAAAAAATCCAAATTAGTAGTTTTATCATTCTACCAATATAGTTAGATGATAACATAAATCCAGGAAAAAATCTAACCAATTAAGAGAAAAAAAATCTAAATAGTTGCATCCTAGAGCCGAGAAGACTTATCTCCAGAAGAAGTAGCAACCAAATCTATGATGATTGGGGTCCCAATAGCTAATCCACACTATCACACTATTAGTATGTCAAAACAAACAAATTAATCATTCATGACAAAACGAATAACCAGATCTTTGCAGATCCATCTCGCTCTGGATTTCTGGCCAGATCTTATTATCAAAACGAATAATCAAAATGAACAAAAGTACAAATAACTTACATGACTGTGAGGGAAGGAACGAGAAAGTGTCTCCATCTCACTTTTTTGTAGATCCTCTTCTAGCTGCAACAACAAAGGACAAAATTTTAAGAATCGAGAAATCCGTAGAGGTATAGAGACGACAAGGGTCAGATGAAATCCTTGACCTTATCAGAGGCAGAAGTTGAGTCGGTGAATGGTGTTGAAATGAAGCAAAGAAATGAAGATGAAACAATGAAGAAACATGTGAGAGTTTCTATCGGCCAGTTGCCCGATAAAACGCCCTGGTTTGTTTCGAAGAAGTGTCATCTCCTGTGAAGTGTTTTATCGGCCATCCAGCCGATAACAAGGGCTGATAAAACTGAAGTGTTGCCAAGCCAAAAAGACGTCAATTCTGTGTCACTCCTGTGAAGGTTTTTATCGGCCACTTGGCCAATAGAGAGGGCCGATAAAATGAAGGATTAAAATGAAGAGTTCAAAGCATTGTAATTCTGACCAGACACTGTAGCAAATCGAGCAATGTTCATTCCGCCCACCATTTGCAAGTTGTGTTTTTCTTTGTGTTGCAACTTGTGCAACTTGTTACTTAATTTGTGGGATGTGTTCTTGACTTATTCTTTTTGTAACTAGAGTTAGAGATTAACTAGAGTTAGTTGTTGTTTTAGTTTATATATGTGATGTAAATCAAAGATGAATATAACAAGAAAAAATTCAGTATTATCTCTCTCTAAAATTGATTCTCTCTTGTTCTTCATACTTAATCTCTAAATTTCTACATGGTATCATAGCATCAAAGCTCTTGAAGGCCTAATTTCCACAAATTTACTCTGTTATTACTCTGTTTTTTGTCTCTTTGTTTTTTCCAAAATCTATCAATGGAGAATCAAAGGCAGATCACTCTACCAGTTGTTCTTAAGGGAGACAACTATCTTTTGTGGTCTAGGACCACACGAACTGCTCTAAGAAGCCATGGTTTATGGGAGCACATCGTTGGTTCTGAAGAAGTATCCACAGACAAGGAGGAAGAGGAAGCCGAGGTTGATGAAGGAGAAGTGGAATCTCCAATCAAAACCGGCTCTAGTAAGGAGGATTCCAAGTGGATCCAAGAGGACTAGCTTGTTCTTGCGGTTCTTCAGAGCTCTTTGGAGTCATCTATCCTTGCAGCTTACTCATATGCTGAAACTGCAAATGAGTTATGGGACACTCTCTTGAGTGTCTATGGAAATACCTCGAATCTTAGTCATATTTTTGAGGTAAATAAGGCACTGAATGATCTCCAACAAGAGAGGAGAAGCCATTCAAGACCTTGTTTGGTGACTTCAAAACATTGTGGGCTGAATTGGAGATGCTGAGACCTCCTACCACATAACTGAAGGAGATGATGGAGAGGCGAGAGCAGGATCAGGTTTTTGGCTTGCTTCTCATGCTCAATGGATCATTGAAAGGACTGATCCGCCAAACAGATTGAAGAAATGTGGTGTGTGATAATTGCTAAGGAAGAGGTCACACCAAGGATAATTGCTGGACGTGTGAACACCGCAAGATCTAAGGTCACACCAAAGAGAAGTGTTGGACTCTCTATCCACATTTGAGAAACATGAGGCAGAAGGGCACATGTCAGACGTCTAGAGGGCGTGCTGGGGTTGCCAATGCAATTGATGATGATGTGGTTAGAAAGTCAGACCTTGAAGCCTTCTTCAAATCCATCACTCATCTTAAGGAATCTGGTCAAGGCTTATTTGTCTCTAAAACTCATAAGCCTATTAGAGTTGATTCTGGTGCTTCAGATCATATGATTAGTGATGCTAGGCTGATTAGTAATGTTAAACCTCACTCTGGAAAGGTTACAATTGCTAATGGGGAGGATATTCCAATTAGAGGAATCGGAAATTTAGAGCTGTTTGAAAGGAACACAACAACTATGTATATGCTTAAATTCTCTAATAACTTGGTATCTGTTCAGAAAGCAACAAAGGATCTTGATTGCTTGGCTGTTTTTAGTCCTGATAAGATGTGGTTTCATGACAATAAGTCGGGAAAAACAATTGGCGAAGGACGTGCCAAGGATGGTCTCTATGTGTTGAATAATGTTGATAGTGTTGATATTTCTTGCTCAGCTTTAAGTTCTGTTTCCTCTAGCTTGGTTTGGCATGCTCGTCTTGGTCACCCAAACTCCAAGGCTCTACATCTCACCTTACCGAACCTGACTCAAGATCATCAAGAGTGTGAAGCTTGTATTATAGGAAAGCATTGTCGAACTGTTTTTCTAGAATCATCTACGGTTTATGATGATTGCTTTAGTCTTGTTCACTCGGATGTATGGACTGCTCCTTGTGCTTCTCGTGATCAATATACGTACTTTGTTTCCTTCATTGATGAGAAATCCAAATACACGTGGGTAACTCTTATGCCATCAAAAAGTCACGTATTTGAGGCATTCTCAAAGTTCCACAACTACGTTTCTACACAGTTTGGAGCTAAGATTAAGATTTTGAGAAGTGATAATGGAGGGGAATACATGAGCAATCAGTTTAAAGAATTGTTGGAAAAGCAAAGGATTGTGCATCAAACATCTTGTGCCTATACTCCTCAGCAAAATGGAGTTGCAGAACGCAAGAATAGGCATCTCATGGAGGTTTCTAGGACAATGATGTTTGACAAAAGGGTTCCAAAGCAGTATTGGGGAGATGCAGTGATGACTGCATGCTATTTGATCAACAGGCTGCCAACCAAGCATCTTGGCGGGGTGTCTCCATATGAGGTATTAAACAAGACTAAACCGAGTATTGATCATCTTAGAGTGTTTGGATGTGTGTGTTATGTGTTTGTACCATAAGCTCAGCGGAACAAGCTAGAGCCCAAGAGCATAAAATGTATGTTTGTTGGGTGCTCCTCTACTCAGAAAGGGTACAAATGCTACAATCCAGAGATGAGTCGAGTGTATGTATCAAGGGATGTCAAGTTTAATGAGGAAGAGATTTATTTCAGTGAGAAGAACTAGGATAACTTGAAGGATATGGCATCTCCTGGATATGATCGAGCTTCTACGTTGGAGTTTATACTCAATGGTCTTGGGGAACTGATAGGACAGAATGAGTTTATTGGATCTCCACCAGCCAATCTTGAGGGAGAGTGTTGAAATGAAGCAAATAAATGAAGATGAAACAATGAAGAAACCTGTGAGAGTTTCTATCGGCAACTTGGCCGATAGAGTTGCCCGATAAAACGCCCTGGTTTGTTTCGAAGAAGTGTCATCTCCTGTGAAGTGTTTTATCGGCCATCCAGCCGATAACAAGGGCCGATAAAACTGAAGTGTTGCCAAGCCAAAAAGACGTCAATTCTGTGTCACTTCTATGAAGGTTTTTATCGGCCACTTGGCCGATATAGAGGGCCGATAAAATGAAGGATTAAAATGAAGAGTTCAAAGCATTGTAATTCTGACCAAACACTGTAGCAAAACGAGCACTGTTCATTCCGCCCACCATTTGCAAGTTGTGTTTTTCTTTGTGTTGCAACTTGTGCAACTTGTTACTTAATTTGTGGGATGTGTTCTTGACTTAGTCTTTTTGTAACTAGAGTTAGAGATTAACTAGAGTTAGTTGTTGTTTTAGTTTATATATGTGATGTAAATCAAAGATGAATATAACAAGAAAAAATTCAGTATTCTCTCTCTCTAAAATCGATTATCTCTTGTTCTTCATACTTAATCTCTAAATTTCTACAAATGGAAGCGTCAACGAAGAGTCTCTCTTGTGAAGGGAGAGCTCTTCCTGGGTTGAATACGAAACGGAGGAGGCGGACCTCAGAGAGAAAAAGAGGCTGGAAGAAGAGGGTTTGCCCGTAGAGGTATAGAGACGACAAGGGTCAGATGAAAACCTTGACCTTATCAGAGACAGAAGTTGAGTCGGTGAATGGAAGCGTCAACGAAGAGTCTCTCTTGCGAAGGGAGAGCTCTTCCTGGGTTGAATACGAAACGGAGGAGGCGGACCTCCGAGAGAAAAAGTGGCTGGAAGAAGAGGGTTTGCCGGAGAGAACACTGATGCATTAGCCATTTTCCGATGACTTGGGATCTTAAATTTTCTCCGACAAACCCACACTTTTTCCAGCCCCTTCTATTTTCACCTGACTCTAACTTCATCTCGAACCCTAGAGAGTCGCCTGAGTCTAACTTCTCGAACCCTAGAGAGGCAGGAAAAAAAAATATAAATGAAAGAAAAAAAAAGATAAACAAAAGAAGATAAATGAACCAGATGCGCGTGAAGAAGAAAGGATCTACGATGTTAGATTGCGCCACATAAGCAATTTGAGTGATCTTTTCCTATTGGCTATTGTTTTCTGAAGGCTTAATTATTTTTAATACCCTAAATACAAGACTTTGTAAAATGTTTATTACATTATTAATTTCGAAAAAAACTTATATCAATGAGCTTCTGTTAAGTTAATTATCTTGTTAATAATATATAATTTTGTAGTTTAGAAAACAAATTAAAACAAAAATTATATAAGAGATGTTGTATGATACTAAATTATATAGCAAATGTTGTAGGTTACTAAACTATATATGAAATACTTAGTAACTTATCATTAGTTTGTAGGGTTTGCATGTTTGTAATCATTTTTGCAATCATTTCCAATTTTCCTTAACAATCATTTTCATTTAGTAATTGACAACATAACTTAAACCCTAAATCAACATAACCTTAACCCTAAACGTCGATGCCCTAAACCCTAAATCAAATATTCAATACATAATTCTTCTTTTGGTTTTATCTTTAAATTTTAATTTTTTTTATATATTATGATATACATATGAGACAAAAATTTATTGTATATTCTATTGTTAATTCGAACATTACAAAGATATTATATCATAAACCATAAATCAACATAACCTTAACCCTAAACATCAATGCCCTAAACCCTAAATCAAATATTCAAGACATAATTCTTCTTTATGGTAAAAACATACAAGTTAGCATCATCAAATACAAGGGTGAAATTTAACTTACCTTCTTCCCTTTAGTGATGCAAGACTTCACTACATTCTGCAAGTCTTCAAGCTGGCTTCTTAATATCGCTTGTGTAGCTTCAAGCTTCTGAACATGTTGGTCTCTAGCCTGAAGGAATGCTAGCTTGGTAGCAATAACCCCTCCGCCCATCCCTTTAACTTTTCCAGGTTTGTCTCTCCCTAACACTTGACTCACAACATCTTCTCTAATATTATTACAAGAAGTGGAGTCTACTTCACTATCAATGGATTTTATTTTTTCCTAAAAATAATTGAACACACTGAGGATAAGCTATACACTAAAAACCTTAACAAAAATTTGGTACCTACTTACTATAGTCTCAGCAAATTCTGGCCTCACAGGTCTCCCATCTGAATGCGTGTGTCCTACTACCAATACCTTACTTCTAGTCACCTTAGAAGGGTCAGAACTCTTTTTTTCTACAAGTAACAAATAGTGCTTAATACAAGTATTTGAACTATTTCATTTTATACAACTAAACAAATACAATACATAAAGACACATACCATCTCATGAGCTAGGCGAATCATTCCTTTGCAGCTGGTGGTGTGGGGAATCTGAGCCCTCCTCAATTCCATATATTTGTCACTTTGTACCTACAAAGCAATCCGTGAATAAAGGATTACAAAATCTCCAAACAAACATGACATTAAACATACACAACCTTAAAAGATGTACTAGTTCTACTCTTCACCCAATTTTTCCATGCTGTCAAGACTGGATGTTACTTGGTTTTAACTTAAGTATCCGAGTCTTACTCCTTGTAGCTCGCACTTCGGAAGTAAGCCTAGATTTAGAAGCCCTCCACAAATAACCCATTTGCTTAAAAACACAATCTTTTTACCACTCTTCACACAAATTAAACCTAACCTACAATAACTTGCAAATTCAAACATTAGTCACTTATGTATAAATATCGAATTATCATAAATTTGTGAAAGATAAAATAAGACCTGAATTTCCTCCCATAGTGTGTGTCTTGTCTGATCACCCAGGTGCCTCCAATCATCAATGGTATCGATACATGCTCTCTCACAAGAGGACCAAGAAAGGAGGAAAGTGTTACTGATCCATTCCCCACATGCTCACCTAGAGATGTAAATTCAATTTAAACCTTGTCCTCATGGTGTATAGCAACTCTACGCATCTTAGTTGGTCCCCTAGTTTTTTTCTTGGCATATGACTGTTGGGGTTGAACTTCTTCATTGGAAGCTGGCACGGTTTCTTCTTCTTCTTCTTCTTCTTCTTCTATTTCTATAGTGGAAGGTTGCCCAGTTTCTTTTTCAAAATGCTACAAAGTTTCTACAACTTCTTCATGATTCTCTTCAGCCAACTCATGATCAAGTTGTGCACCCTCATCCACAGTCTTCTCAATTTCAACCTCTTTTACATTTTTCTTGCGTTTGTTGGTTCTCTTCACTTCTACTACATGAGTCAATATTCAATGCCTTGCTGACACTTACTGCGGCGGGGCATGCTCTCTACCGCCTTCAACATTTTGGATCACCTGAAACACAACCAACTTTTTAATGGTGCCTAAAGAAACAACAAGTGAAAACTGCAAGGCAATGAACTATATTATACTACTAATCGTAGCTTCATTAATCTGCTACTAAGACCCCTTCACAATCATCTCTAACACAGAATCCCTCATCATCAGAAGATTGATTTTCAAAGTCTTCAACTTGTGGGATGGTTCCTGTTGCAACAGTAAACTCCTCTTCTGTCTCTAACTCATGATACTCCCTTGGTGGCGCCCTCAAGACTACATACCAAGGTGAGGAGTCATCTTCTCTGGAGTAAAAAACTTGTTTGGCTTGCGAAGCCAAAATATATGGATCCTGGAGAAATACAGATTGGTTTAAATGGAGGTTCACAAGCGTAAAGCCTTCTTCTTCTTTCACACCATTCCCTTTGTTAGCCCAATTACACTTGAATATTGGAACCCGAAACATGTGGTAGTCCAGCAATATGATCTCTTGTATGACTCCATAGTACGCAACTATGTATGCTGTATGTCTAGTGTCTCGTGCACTAGACCTACACATAGTGAAAGCTTCATATGTTACTCCACTATTATGCGTCTTCCGCATCACGTCGTCAGTGTGAAATCGATGTCCATTAATGATATACCCCTTATAGCTTTGTGCAATTTGTCTTGGTCCATATGCCAACCATCTCAACTTGGTTGAATGATCCTTGGAGTTAATAGGGATCTAATGACAAAATCAATGAAAACATACTAACAGTATCAGAATCAGTATCAGAATAAGTGATAGGAAAAACAATTATATAAATCAATTAGGGAATCAATGACTGTTTTTTTACCTTCTCCTTCACCCATAAAAGAGTTTCATTTCTTTCACATCTAACATCCTTATCTTGCAATTCTTCCAAATGCATACTGTTTTCCAATTTCTGTAAGTTAGTTTTCATGATTTCAAACCAAAAAAAAAAAAATACAATTATAATTACTAAGTGTGAAATACGGATGAATTTACTCAACATATGAATTCATTACGGCCATGTTCATTAAGACATAGCGATGCGCTATGTCTCGCTCTTTATCAGTCAGTAAAACTTGTGTACCCTTATACAGTAGACGACCTTCAAGAATGAGCTCATCTGCCTCAGCAACATCTTCATTACGGTTCACTGCTTCTTGAATGGGTACAAATTTTTTTAGAAACTCTAAGCAGAAAGCAATACTTTCTCCAGCTAAGTATCCCTCTGCCATATACGCTTCTGGCCTTGCATAGTATTTTACATATGACTTTAGAGTTTTCATGTACCTACAAATCAATCAGATAAAAACTTTGTCAAATATTGCTAACAATCCATCTGATATAAAAAGAGAAACAACAAAATGAGTACCTTTCAAAGTGATACATCCAGCTAAAGTGTACAGGGTCACTCAATCGTGCCTACCTTGATAGATGTATAGGAAGGTGAAACACGATATCAAAAAGTGATGGAGGAAAGAACCTCTCCAGTTGGCACAATGTCTCTACAACCTCAGACTCCAATTGCATAAGCTTCTCTGGGTCAATGACACGCTGACACAATCTATTGAAGAAATTGCATAATCTACTCACTGCAATCCTAGGTCGTTTTGGCAGCAAGCCTCGCAGAGCAACATGCAATAAATTTTGCAGAAGCACATGATGATCATGAGACTTCAAGCCACCAATTATAGGAAGTTCCACTGAAACACAATTCGCGATATTAGCAGAATATTCATCAGGGCCTCTGAATTTAGATAACCTCTTGCAAAATCTTCTTTTTTCTTCCTTTGACATCCAATAAGCAGCTGAAGGTAAGTATATTCTCTTTCCCCGTCGCTCTATGTGTAAGTTTCTTCGGATCCCCATATCTTCTAAATCTTTCCGTGCTTTCAACCCATCTTTTGATTTACCACTTTGCATCAACATATACAAAATGGCATCAGACACGTTCTTCTCGACATGCATCACATCAATGTTGTGACGCACCGACATATCCTAAGACATAAGAAACTTATTAGTTAGCAAAAATCCCAATGTAATAGACTTGAAGTTACTTTATTAATTGAATCAGAAGGTTGAGAAAGAACTAACCTTCCATTATGGTAAATCGAAAAGAATATACCGTTTCTTCCATCTCTATAGATCACTGTCTTCTGCAGGTTCTTCCTCATCTTCACACAAATCTGTTCTTTTTCTTTTGTTTTTCTTCTCTAATTGTCTTCCAAAATCATTCTTAAAGTCCTTAAGTGTGCCAAATATTTCAGCACCTGTTTGAATCCTATTTGCAGTCCCTTCCTCGACAGTGTTGTCAAACCATACTTTTCTGCGTCTGTAAACATGCCTAGGTCTAAGCCGCTTCATGTTGCCCAAATACACAAACTTTCTACTGAACTTCAACCACTTAAAGGGTGTATCTTTTCCACATACGTTGCACGCTTGTTTTCCTTTAACTTTACAACCAGCTAAGGTCCCTAAGGCTGGATAATCACTGATACTCCACAACAACAAAGCTCTAAGTGTGAAGTTCTCCTTCATGAATGAGTCATACACATCAAGACCTTCATTCCACAAATCCTTTAAATCGTCAAGTAATGGTGCTAGATAGACATCAATGTTATTGCTCGGTGCAGTTGGTCCCAAAATCAACATAGTCAGCATTATGTTCTCTGCCTTCATACACATTGTTGGAGGCATGTTGTAGTTCACTAACAATACCGGCCATGTACTGTACTTGGTGTTCTGAATAGAGAAATGATTCATCCCATCCGTAGAAAGACCGAGTCGAAGGTTTCTTGGTTCAGCAGCAAACTGAGGCCATTTAGCATTAACTTGAGCCCAAGCTACTGAGTCCACCGGGTGCTGCATTGTACCATCTAACTAGCATTATTGAAATGCCATTGCAAATCCTCAGCCATCCTTTTTGATCTCAACATCCGCTTGAATATGTTCTTGATCGGGAAATACCTAAGTACCTTAGCTGGAATCCCCTTCTTTTCCTCACATGTGTGCTTATCCCTTTCCCATCTTGAAGCACTACATCTTGAGCAGCTTTCCATATCCTCATATTGCTTCCGGTAAAAAAATACAATCATTCTTGCAGGCATGAATAACATCATACCCAAACCCAAAAATCTTCAAGTATTTCTTCATCTCATCTGTTGATGTTGGAAGAACATTATCTCCAGGCAGCATGTCATGAACTAGAGTCAGAAGCTGATCAAAGTAGTTCTCTGACATCCCACTCTTCACTTTTATACGGTAAAGCCCCATAATTACAGACACTTTAGTGTAGTTATGACAGCTTGAGTACAGTGGAGTTTCAACATCCTTTAGCTTCTTCCTAAACTCAGACTCTTCTTCACTTTCAACATCCTCAGACTGATCTTCATCGTGGTTTCCAGACTGTGGCTTGCGTTCACCCTAAAAAAAAGCTGTTCTAATCAAGTCAAAAGTTTCAAATTCAGAATTGGGATCATCAGCTCTCTTATCATTCCTTAACTCCCCATGCTTACTCCAACATGTATACCTCTTGTACTTCTGATCCATACCCCTAATAACTAGATGATCCAATATTGTGGCTATAGGTTGATGGCACAAATTGCGGCAAACAATGCAGGGACATAACATGTCTTCAGGATTACCCAAACTTTGTGTTGATGCATACACAAAAGTACTTGCTCCTTGCTGATACTCAAGGCTAGCCCTGTAGGTTAATAAACATTTGGAAGTTCAATACAATTCTGAAACATATTTGTAATTAAGAAAATAATGAAAATAACATACAACTCCATACCTTGGAAGCCAAACCCAAGACTTGTCCATTTCACAACTACACCACAGCTCCACGACCACATATGAGACAAGAATTTCATAGATAATACATTCAATATGTATAACACATAAGAGAATAAGAAGATTGAATGAACTACCTAGATATACCACATCTAAAACATAACCTCAGACAACAACATATATAATTAATGAACGCACTTTTTTGAAGCAAGTAGACAATCCGCAACAACAAGAAGTTATAATCCGTGAAGAATAGGAAACACCAATCTGCAAAAAGATATTGACAAAATACAACAACTCAATTAAAACTGAACATATGTGTAAAGTAAAATCAACCACAATGAAGAGATCGATTATATTCACCAAAATATAAAAAACGAAATCCCAAATTGAAACTAAAATCCACACTATCATATACCTTTTTAACTGAAGCTTAACCGAGCTCTTCCTGCAAAAGAGCAAAATAATCGAGGGATTAATACCAACATGCATGTAAATTTCACCTTAATAACCTTAATCTATACAAATAACGAAAACTCAAACACAATTTCACCTTCAATGTCAAATTCGACCACACCAATTCGATTTACAACGATGAAGATGACGAGGAATCGCAGATCGAGACTGAGAATGAGAGGAATAGAGACTAAGAGTAAGAGAGATCGACACTGAGAGTTAGAGAGATCGAGACTAAAAGTGAGAGGGATCGAGAGTGAAAAGAAGAGAGAAGAGAGATCGAGGCTGGGTTCCTCGACACTGAGAGAAGAGAGAAGAGAGTGATCGAGAGTGAAGGAGAGAGAAGAGAGAGCAAAAGGGGAATTTTCAGAATACTCTAAGTGTTGTCGACCATATTTTTTTGGGTTGAAAGATCAATTTTTTCACAAAAATTATTTTGGTTCCATTTATTTTACTTAGGCGGGTAATGAAATTTTCCTTATTCCCGGTTAACCTACGATAACGTTTTAGAACTCATATATGCTATTATAGAACAACTAGAGAAGCAAAAAATAAGCGCGAGTACATAATTTTTGCCGCCTAACATATCATAGCGTTTACTATTTCAGAAACGCTATGCAAAAGTCATGCATATGTCAACGATAGCAGACACATAAACACCGCTATCCTGAATTGCTATTAATACCCATTTTTCATGTAGTGCATAAGATGAGGGAAACGGTCCCATGAAGTCTATCCCCCACACATCGAAGATCTCAACTTCAAGAAAGTAAAGACAAATGCATGGGCATCCTTGAACAAACTTGGCCACCAAAACTCGGAGTGTAGAACATTTGTTGCGGTCTTGAAGGGGGCAAAGTGTCCTCCATAGACCAAACCATGACAATGAAACAAGATCCCGTTAACCTCTTCTTCTGGTACACATCTTCGGTATAGACCATCCGAGCACAACTTGTAGAGGAACGGTTCATCCCAATAGAACCGGGTGATATCATGGAAGAACTTCTTTCGCTTGTAACCTTCCAACCTTGGTGGCTCTCTCCCGCAAGCCAAATAGTTAACAAAATCCGCATACTAGGGCAACTTCTCGTCTTCCAAACTCTTGGCCTCCTCAAGAACCTTTACCGCTTCAAAACCCTTCTTTAAGATACCAATCACCATAAGTTGCTCTTCGGGAAGAGAGTCATCAATCGAAATAAGGTCTTCAACTCGCATTCTTGACAAGTGATCCACCACTCCGTTCTCAACACCTTTCTTATCAATGATCTCCATGTCGAACTCTTGGAGAAGCAAGATCCATCTAAGAAGCCTCGGTTTGGTGTCCTTCTTGGCATAGATGTATCTTAGTGCGGCATGATCCGTGTAGACCACAATCTTTGAGCCAACCAAATAAGATATAAACTTTTCAAACGCAAAGACAACCGCTAGAAGCTCACTTGTGTGTCATCAAGCGTCCTACTAGCATAGTAGATCACGTGGAGCTTCTTATCTTTCTTTTGGCCTAAGACCGCTCCAACCGCATAATCACTCGCATCACACATGATCTCAAAGGGCAACTCCCAATCCGGTGTTTGGACTATTGGTGCACTCACAAGCGCCTTTTTAATCTCCAAAAATGCATTGAGGCACTCTTCATCAAACACAAAGGAGGTCTCCTTACATAGAATTCTAGTGAGAGGTCTTGCTATCTTGGAGAAGTCCTTTATGAACCGTCGGTAGAAACTTGCATGTCCCAAAAAGCTTCGGATACTCGTGACCGAGTTTGGAGGCTCTAAGCTCATCATCACCTTAATCTTGGCTTTATCAACCTCTATCCCTTGCTAGGAGATCTTGTGACCAAGTACGATGCCTTCCCACACCATAAAGTGACATTTTTCCCAATTAAGCACGAGGTTCGTCTCTTCACACCTTGTGAGAACCCTACAAAGATTGGACAAACACGAAGCAAACGAGGAACCATAGACCGAGAAGTCATCCATGAATACCTCAACCATTTCCTCAATCAAGTCCGAGAAAATCAACATCATGCACCTTTGAAAGGTTGCGGGTACGTTACATAGTCCAAATGGCATCTTTCGATAAACATAGGTACCATAAGGACATGTAAATATCGTCTTCTCTTGGTCATTTGGGTGAATTGGGATTTGAAAGAATCATGAATACCCATCCAAGAAGCAATAAAATGGGTGGTTTGCTAATCTTTCTAGCATTTGATCAATAAATGGCAAGGGAAAGTGATTTTTTCTAGATACATAGTTCAATTTCCTATAGTCTATGCACATTTGATGACCCGTGATAGTTCTAGTTGGAATTGATTCATTCTTTTCATTTTTAACCACGATTATGCCACCCTTTTTGGGAACCACGTGCACCGGGGAAACCCAAGTGCTATCCGAGATCGGATATATGATTCCCGCGTCTAGAAGCTTAAGGATCTCCTTCTTAACAACCTCTTTCAAATTCTGGTTTAACCGTCTTTGATATTCTATAGAAGTCCTTGAATCATCTTCTAGATGTATGCGGTGAGTGCAAAGTGTAGGAGATATGCCTTTGATATCATCTAGTGAATATCCAATGCCTCTCCTAAACTTCCTCAACTCATGCAATAGGGTGGTCAACTCATTATCACTTAGACCATCATATACAATTACCGGATAAGACTCATTGGGACCTAAGAAAGCGTACCTTAGCCTTTTTGGAAGCGGTTTGAGGTCCACCTTGGGGGCCTTTAGCTCACTCCAATCATCCTCAATGCTAGACTTACCATTGCTAGCCTCCATCATGTCCTCATCTTGCTTCACATCCAAAGCAAAACCCTAAACCTCATCATGTAAACATCACATAGTTACAAACTGTTTTCTTAGTATTGTTTAGCAATTAGATTCTCTTAGTTTAGGATAGCTATCGATTTTCTTAGTTTAGGATTAGTAGAAATTTTCTGTTTTTCGTTCTTTACAATTCTTGTGACAAAAACCCCTATAAAAACTTATATTCGTTCTAGGTTTATTTACTACACTTTGTCTAAGTTCTCATAGAAAAGCTTCTCTCCTTGTGGATTGATACCTAAAGTACTACAATCGCATATGTGCCTTTGCAGAACTTCTTAGGTTTATAAATTTAAAACCTTAAATTCTCGGAGAACAATCTGAACGCATCAAAGCTATCCTCGGATACTCCATTCATCTTGGTTAGACCGCAAATCCGATTAAATTGGTCAATGTGGTTCAAAGGATCTTCCATAGCAAGGCCGTGGAACTTATTGTTTTGAACCATGTTGAGCAAAGTGGCCTTCACCTCAAAGTTGTTGATCTCCAACGGCGGAGCTTGAATGCCTTGGCGATTTTGGTGAGCATTGGCCATCACCCGCACCAACAATGTTTTGAGCCCGTGGAGGATGGTTTGGTGCTCTAACATGCCGGGCGGGTGGGTGGTGTTGCACGTTGCCACCTTGAGCTTGGTGGTTTCCATTACCACCATCCTCTTGTCCTTGCAAGTTAGCAAAGTGCCCGTTGTTGTTACCAATTGGAATCCCTTCAACGTTCTCCATTCCCAAACGCACAATGTGTTGTTGTCGTTCCCTTACTCTCCTTGCTCTACTTCCCGGCCCGTTCCAAGAGGTGGATGTCGTCTATTGGCTCAATAAGGTTGTCGTGGCCTCTTGATCGTGTATGCATCCACCTATAAGAGAGAGATAGCAACAAGAAGTGAGAGAGAATAGTAACCAAAATAAAAAGAAAGCTTAATCTCAAGAAGATCTAAAATCCTAATGTTGAAAGCTAAACCCAATCGGCAACGTTGCCAAATTGATAGTAGATAATTTTGTATCAATTACTTAAACCTACTCATATCATTGCAGAACTTAAGGATCAATCCAAATGGGTTTGATGTTTCAAACACTAAGAATGCATAGAACTACTTAATCCAAGCTAGACAAAGTGGTTTTTATGTTTAATCTAACAAGCTAATCCAAATTAAAAGCAATAAACAAGAACTAGCAACACTAAACGGGATTAAAATGCAAATAAAAGGCAAATCCAATGATGAAGTTATGGAATTAGAGTGACCTGATAGCTAATTTATTATGCCAAATACACACACAATGCCAATCCCTAGGTTATGATCACTAATTATGACTAATCCTCTCTCAAGGTATTAATCACTTTGCTAATCACTAAATCAAGATCAAACTCTCATTTGTGATGAAATGATTAGCAAGCATTAAAATTAATATTCAAATCAAACAATAAACACCTTAAACAACTACTCTCATAGGCTAATTAAGAATGTTTATCTCTCACTAAGCTCTTTGGAGAATTTCATCAAACACCTTGTGGGTGTGAATTTCTCAAAGATCAAGATTGACTTTCTCAAGCTCAATCTAGCATTATGATCACTTAGAGAGAAGGGAAATCAATAAATCTAAGCCTAACATCATAAACTATCTATTAGATCACCCTAAATCAACCCCATCCTTAGATCCTAGAAAACTACTTACAAACCATAAGGAACCCAACAAGTTCTATGAAGAAGATGTTAAATCCCATGGTTAGATGATTAAGAAAGAAGGGATAGATGATAGAGATTAAGGAAACAAAGATTATATTGCATAAACTCAAGAAGATCTATCTTACAATCACTTAGAACGCTAAAAAGGGAGGTGTTTTTCACAAAAGAGAAGAGATAAGAGGAGAATTAGGTCTAGAAAATATTTAAAGGAAATGTGGGTGACCGGGTCAATCCAGAACAAACTGGGTCTTTACATGGTCGGGTCTGGGTTAGGCGGTGTAGCCGGCCGGTGTAGATGGTCTTTGGTCGAGAGTCTTCACGCCGGGTCGAGACGGGTCGGTGTGGCCGGGCGGTATTCAACCTGTCCGTGCATTGGTCTAACACCAGACGGTGCACACCGGGCGGTCGAGGGGCGGTACTGTCCTGAAGCTTCAGTGCTGGTCAGTGGTCGAGGGGTGTTGCGGCCCGGTGTAGAATCTGTCCGAGTGTTGGCACAGTACCGGACGGTGACACCGGTCGAGATCGGTCTGGTGTGAGAAGGTTGATGAAGTGGACGCTCCTTAACACCGGGCAGTGGTGGTCCGGTGTGGTGGGCCGGTATTCCTCTGCCTTGAGTACGGCTAAGTACCAGACGAGGTGCACCGGCCGAGATTTGGCCGGTGTGGTAAGGAAGAAGAAGTATACGCTTCTCGACACCGGCCAGTCTTCATCCGGCGTGATGGCCCGGTGTTCTTCCTGCCTTGGCCAAGGCTGCAATACCGGTTGGTGCCGGGCCGGTGCTGTGGGCCGGTGTGGTCAGTCCGAGTCCACCATTGCTTATAGCCATCTTCTCACGATCCAAGTCCAAGTGTAAGCTCTTCCAAGGTCTCCAAAGCACCTAAACACACTCCAAAACATGCAAGAATCTCTAGGACCTAGTATGAACTCTCTAAACTCTAAATGAGAACAAAACACTAAAGAAATACTATGAGACAAATGCAAAAGAGACAAAACCTAAGCTAAATGAATGCTTAAAAGAGGTAAAATATGAAAATATCAGAGTTGGGTTAGCTCTAAGTGATAAAGAAAAGTAGTTTCTAGCTTTGAAAAGATAGATAAGAAGCCAAAAATGGCTAAGGCAAGCTAGAAAAGAAATGAAAAAGACTAGAGAAAGAAAAAGAAGAGCTAAGAAAAGGAAATTTTGAAAGCCAAACCATTTGTTCATAAGGTGAAGAAGAGAATCCCCTAAATGTTTGAAAGGAAGATAACTGGTGAAACATTGTGATTTATGAAGGCAAATGGCCTAATTGAAAAGGGTAGCTTAGGAAAGGGTCAACATGGATTTAGAGAATATGAGTTGAAGTTAATGTAGGGTATTAGATGGGAGTCATCCTTATATGCATCTATTGGGCTTAACTCTTAACATTTTGCTATAGTTTATTCTTTTTTAGAGATCCCTTTGCTCGGAAACCGCCGCATATGTTGAGATCACTTTTGTCTCAAAACTGTTCCTTAGCCAAATGGGATCATTCTAGCTGCACAAACATCATTCACGCCAAACAACTAAAGAATGTTAAAGGGTTGAATGATAAGAATACTTGTTGATATATCATGGTTTTTACCCGTTTTTGACCATGATATAAGTCCTTTTTATTGAGTCTTTCTAGTGTTTTTGGAGTCTTTTAGAGTCTTTTCAGGTTTTAGGTACGTTTGGAGCATAATTGGAGATATTGAAGCATTTTGGAGCAAAGCATAGATCATGTAGCTGAGAAGGTCGATTTGGAGCCCGAGTATCGACCGATACCACTTATGGTATCGATCGATACCGACGGCAGAGAAACAAGAGTCGCGACTTTTCTGAAGTTTGAAGAAACTATTCCTTGGTCCAGAAGACTTTAATAATTACAATAAGCCCCAAAACGTGTTTTAGGATTATAATTGGTTTTTCATCCACTTTTGTTGGCTACGCTTTATTTTACTCTGGTTTTTGTGAGAAAGCTTTTGAGGGAGACAAGTCTGAACTTTGTTCGTCAGAGAGAAGATTTCGAACCCTTTGTTTTACTCTATTCTTATTTTATCTATTGAAGTATTATTCAGTCATGTTGCTTTCTTTAATCTCCATGTCTGAGTAGTTTTCTTTTAGGTTTAGGGTTCTCATAAGGTTTTCTCTGTATGTTAGATAGATCGATTTATTAGGATTCATAATCAGTTAAGTTCTTCACCATATGTTGTTCTTAGTGCTAATTCTAATTTGATCACCTAGAACTTAGATCTTAGGTTAATCAATTAGACACGAAAGTGTGATTGGAAACCTGACAGAACCTATGGTGAGCAAAATAATTATCTGCAAAGAAATTTGGTTGAGTTGTTTTGTGAACATATCAAATCTGAACTCTAAAGCTGGTTTAGATCTGTAGGATTTGCAAAGAAATTTGGAATTCTAGGATTTAGACTTAGATAATTCTCGCAACGAAAGTTGGTTGATTATAACTTAGTGATTTGAGTTCAAGAACCATGCTTAATCTGAATCCTGATTTATTGTTTTGTCTGCATTCTCTGATTTCCTGAGAGATACCTTAAACCTAGTTTTTCCATTNTGGAATTCTAGGATTTAGAAATTTGGAATTCTAGGATTTAGAGCGCACGATCAGGAAGCAGAAGAAACAAGCAGAGATGAACAATCAAGTTGTGTTGAATCGTGACGAGGCTGGAGCCTTGAGGGACCAGGGTGGTAATTTGTGCAATGAGGCTGGACAGCGACTTGATGGAGAGGGAAACATCATAATCCCTCCAGTGGTTGTCGATGAGATTGCTGCGCAGGCTGTGCGCAACAACGAGGTGAATCATGGGAATGCTGTGGTTAATCGTGCTAGGACGCTTGGAGAGTACAACAGACCATATCAGTTATATGCCAATCGGTCTGCGATTCGTATTCCCACCTTTCAGAGGAATGACTTTGAGCTGAAGCCTACATACTACACACTTGTGGGTCAGCACCCTTTTCATGGTCTTTCTCATGAGCATCCCATGGATCACACTGAGAGGTTCGAGGACTTGGTCACTAGCATCAAGTACAATGGAGTGCCCAATGAGTTCCTTTTCTGTAAGCTTTTCCCATACTCTCTTGGTGGGGATGCAGCTTACTGGCTGAAGCAGTTGCCTCCGAGATCGTTGACTACTTGGGCATAGACGAAGAATGCGCTTCTGAATAACTTCTATGATGATGCGAGATCCGAGAAGCTTTTAAAGCCGCTTGGGCGAGGTTCAGATCATATCAGAGAGATTGCCCGCATCACGGGTTTACTCAGGTTCAGTTATTGGGTATCTTCTTCAGAGGAATCGATTGGAGGTATCAGATGGCTCTGGATGCTGCGAGCAACGGGAATTTCAACACGAGATATCCCGAAGATGCTTATGTGCTGATTGAGAACTTGGCGTCTAGCAATAGCACCAAGAATGCAGATTTTGAGCGGAAGAGGATGAATGGGAGCATTGATGGGTTGCAGATTGCTGAGGTGCATGCGAAGCTGGATTCGGTGCATAATTTGTTGATGGGCAAGCAGAAGAAGGCTGTTCACTTTGCTGATGAGGTCGAGAATATTGATGAGGATGAAGCAAGGGATGTTAATTACATTGGAGGTGCTGGTTTTCAAAATCAGCGATATCAGTACAACAACAACCGAGGCTTCACCAACAATGCTCAGCGAGGAGGATTCAAATCTGATTTCAATCCCTCAGGTTTTGGAGCAAATACCTTTGCTTAGAAACCAATGCAGAGCAGCGATTACACGCGTGCCTATGGGAGTTCGTCCTATCAATCTCCACCGCCCAAGACTCAGGAGAGCAGGGTCGAGTTTATGCTCGAACAGCTTATCGAGGTACATCAGAAGATGACAGTGGATTTCAATGAGAAGATGGATGCTATGTACACAGACCTAAATGGAAAGATTGAAGCTCTTAGCATTCATCAGAAGAGGCTGGAAACTCAAGTCGCTCAGACCGCAGATGCTGTGAAGAGACGGGAAGGTTTTGTTCCAGGGAAAACAGTGAATCCAAGGGAACATGTTCATGCCATCACCTTGAGAAGTGGAAAAGAGGTCAGTACAGGAGTGAAGAAGACCTCTACTCTAGAGAATTTCGTCATTCTTGCTGAAGATGACGACGATGAGGCTCCCAAAATCGCCCCAGTATCGATTGATACTAGCCAGCATCGGTCGATACCCGTCCAAAGATCTGCCAAAGATGTTTCGAAACAACAAGCATCGACCGACACCAGCCAGTGTCGATTGACACCAGTGCATATACTTTCACGGGACATCTCAAGCCCTCGTGTGTCGATCGATACCCATCCTGTATCAATCGACATTGACCCTAAAGTCGAGAAACAGCCCGAGTTGAGTACAGGAAGAGTCTATACGCCGAAGATACCTTTCCCTCGACTTCCTAGGAAGACCAAGAAGGAAGTGGAAGACTCCAGATGCAAGGCGATGCTAGATAAGTTGATTGTTGAGCTTCTTTTTGTCGATGCTATCAAGACTTCACCAGTCTTCAGGAGATATGTCAAGCGGATGGTATCGAGCAATGTGAACTTTGAAGATGGAGTGATGATGCTTACTCATGAGTGCAATGTGATCCTGCTTAACAAGATTCCAAAGAAGCTACCAGATCCAGGGAGTTTTGTGTTGGATTGTACGATCTTCACCGAAAGATTTGAGCGTTCTCTATGTGATCTTGGCTCAAGTGTGAACCTCATGCCATACTCAGTTGCTCAACGGATGGGGATGACAGACTTCAAGTCCACTAGGATCTCACTGATACTTGCTGACCGCTCAGTTAGACTTCCCGAAGGATTGCTCGAAGATGTTCCGATTAAGATTGGGAATTGCTTGATCCCAACTGACTTCATTGTCCTGGAGTATGATGCAGAGCCCAGAGATCCTCTTATTCTGGGAAGGCCATTCCTAGCAACAGCTGGTGCTTTGATTGATTGCAGGAATGGGAAGATAGCTCTTAACATCGGTGATTTGGTCATGACTTTTAACATGGAGAAGATGATGAAGAGACCAACCCTCGATGGGCAGACGTTCTTTGTCGATACCTTCAACGACATAGCTGAAGAGTACTTTCTGGAAATGCACCCTGAGGACCCATTGGAGAGGGCGTTGGTCTGTTCAGCTGATTCAGAGGTGTACTTGAGTGAAGTTGCTGCTGGATATGCCAAGATGCTCGACACAACTGGAGCAGTATCGACCGACACCACTGAGGGTATCGATCGATACCAGGCGTGCGCGATAGAGGAGTTGACCGAAACTCCTAAGAAAGCTGATGTGCTTGGTGATTGGAGTGAGGAAAAAGCTCTTAAGATCGAACTTAAGCCACTTCCAGCGAACCTAAGGTACGTTTTTCTTGGTCCCAATTCCACATATCCTGTGATTGTTAATTCTTCTTTGAACAACGCAGAGATTGCCTTACTGCTGAGCAAGCTGCGCAAGTATCGCAAAGCTCTTGGCTATTCTCTTGATGACATTTCAGGTATCTCCCCAGATCTATGCATGCACATGATTCACCTTGAGGACGAGTCAAAGGCTTCAATTGAGCATCAGAGGAGGCTGAATCCGAACCTGAAGGAAGTGGTCAGAAAGGAGGTGATGAAGCAGTTGGAAGCAGGGATCATTTATGCCATCTCAGACAGTTCTTGGGTCAGCCCAGTTCACGTTGTGCCCAAGAAAGGAGGAATCACCGTGGTGAAAAACGAGAGGGATGAGCTGATTCCTACAAGGACAATCACTGGTCATCAGATGTGTATTGACTACAGGAAGTTGAATGCGGCCACAAGGAAATATCACTTCCCATTGCCATTCATTGACCAAATGTTGGAGAGGTTAGCGAGTCACCCATACTACTGTTTTCTCGATGGGTACTCAGGCTTTTTCCAGATTCCTATACATCCAGAGGATCAGGAGAAGACGACCTTTACATGTCCTTATGGCACATTCGCCTACAACAGAATGCCATTTGGATTATGTAACGCTCCAGAGATATTTCAGAGGTGTATGATGTCTATCTTCAGAGACATGATTGAGGAGTTTATGGAGGTGTTCATGGATGATTTTTCAGTTTATGGATCGACATTTAAGAACTGTCTGGATAACTTGTGCAAGGTGCTACAGAGATGCGAGGAGAAACACTTGGTCCTTAATTGCGAAAAGTGTCACTTTATGGTTCAGGAGGGCATCGTTCTTGGGCACAAGGTTTCTAAGGCTGGGATCGAAGTTGACAAAGCTAAGATTCAAGTCATGACAAGCCTACAACCACCAAAATCTGTGAAGGACATTCAAAGCTTCCTTGGTCATGCTGGGTTTTATCGACGTTTCATCAAGGACTTCTCCAAGCTTGTCCGCCCACTCACCGCCTTGTTATGCAAAGAAGTCACATTTGATTTCACCCTGATTGCCTTGCAGCCTTTGATTTTGAGGAATTTCTAGCTGCTGTAGCTACTCCTGCTCGACCTTAGTATGCTGATATCGCCAATTATCTTGCTGCACCTGACGAGCCCAAGCACCTACAGAAGTATGACAGGAAGAAATTCATGTGTGACGTAAGGTGATTCTTCTGGGATGAACCTTACTTGTACAAGCACTGTTCTTATGGGATGTACAGGGGATGTATTGCAGAGTCTGAGGTACCAGAGGTGTTGTACCATTGTCATGGGTCAGAGTATGCTGGACACTTTGCTAGTTTCAAGACAGTGTCCAAGGTTCTTCAAGCAGGCTTTTGGTGGCCTACGATGTTTAAGGATGCTCATGCCTTCATCTCGCAGTGTGATGTCTGTCAGAGGAGAGGGAAGATCAGTAGGCGACATAAGATGCCACATAACTTCATCCTTGAGGTGGAAGTTTTTGAATGCTGGGGCATTGATTTTATGGGTCATTTTCCTTTATCACGTGGGAACAGCTACATTCTGGTTGCTGTGGACTATGTGTCCAAATGGGTGGAAGCGATTGCTAGTCCAACCAACGACTCTTCAGTGGTTCTTAAGCTGTTTAAGTCCATTATTTTCCCTCGATTTGGAGTACCTCGTATTGTTATTAGTGATGGTGGCACTCACTTTATTAACAAGGTTTTCGAGAAGCTGTTGAAGAAGCATGGTGTGAATCATCGTGCGGCCAGTCCATATCATCCTCAGACTAGTGGGCAGGTCGAAGTTTCCAACATGCAGATCAAGGAGATTCTGGAAAAGACAGTGGGTACAACTCGGAAGGATTGGTCTGCCAAGCTGGATGATGCACTATGGGCCTATCAGACTGCTTTCAAGACACCGCTTGGGACTACACCGTTTCACTTGTTGTATGGGAAAGCATGTCACCTTCCAGTGGAGATCGAGCACAAGGCAGCCTGGGCTACCAAGCTGATGAACTTTGACATCAAGTCTACTACAGCGAGGCGATTGGTTCAACTGAACGAGCTGGATGAGATTAGGCACCTTGCCTATGAGAACTCGAAGCTATACAAGGAGAGGACTAAGGCGTATCACGAAAAGAAGATTCTCTCTCGACACTTTGAACCCAATGACCAGGTACTTCTGTATAACTCTCGTTTGCAATTGTTTCCGGGAAAATTGCGTTCTCGTTGGTCAGGTCCCTTCACCATCAAGGAAGTCCGACCACACGGTGCAGTTGTGCTGATAAGTGCTGAAGGCAAGGAGTTCACTATCAATGGACAGAGGGTGAAACACTATTGGGCGAAAGCCGAGATTCCAAACGGACACATTGTGCCTCTGGCTGATGCACCCTCTGCCTAAATGTTAGTAAAGTTAAGCTCGTGACGTTAAACTAGCGCTTGGTGGGAGGCAACCCACTGGTAAGTTTGTACATACGTTTTTCTATTATTTTTGTTTTTGGTTTTGTGTCTTGTGTTTCACGTGCAGCAACAGATTCAGAAGAGCAGTATCGATCGACACCCACCCGGTATCGATCGACACTATCTACACGACAAAGGAGCTGGAAATTTCTTAAGGGACCGTGAGCTACAGATCGATCGATGTCAAAATTGCATCGACCAATATCCCTTGTATCGATCGATACCAGCACGGTATCGGTCGATACTCGTCACCCAGGTACGTCTCCTTCGATTTTCACCAATCCACTCAGCTCTTCTGTTTTTCTTTTACCAACTCTAGGCTAGATAACCCTGGGGACAGTGTTGTTTAAGTCTGGGGGAGGTAGTTGCCGACAACGTTTTTGTTTTTCTTAGAGTCATTCGTTTTTGTGTCAAATTTGTTTTATTGAGTCAAAACATGTTGGAGATTATGATCTTGTTCTTGAATCTACTGTTTTAACTTTGCTTCTGAGTGTCCATTGTTACAGAATCAGTTTTAGATCGGACTAATGAAAAATCCAAAGGCTGACCAATTAACTAGAAGACACCCATGTTTCCAGCAGAGTTCATTCGAGCCTGAATCAAATTTTTGCACTTCATCGATGTGGTTAGTGTTCATTAGAGCTTGATTCCTCATTCATATCTGACAAAAGAACCCATGTGTTTAAAGTAATGGTATCTCTCTCCCCTGTTATAAGTTAATAAATAAGAGCATAAAAGATGAAATGATTTTCTTCTAAGTAGAGGGCTAGGAAAATTTCCAGCGATCCCATTATTCTACTTGTGAAGGAATGATCACACAAAGGTTGGAAGCGAGGTTAGGAAAATTTCCCGTGATACCACTATTCGCCTACGCCTTTGATACATTGAGAGGGAAGAACCGGGGATTCGATGGCAATCACCATCAATACTCGCGTCTCAAACCTTGATTTGTATATGAAAAAAAAAAAAAAAGAAGCATAAAGTGAAATAAGTCTGGGGGAGAGGAAAACAATACCAAAAAGTGTGAAAATTGGGTGGTTCTTTTGTCATGATATTGTATGGGAAAGAGTCTAGAAGGTTCTTGGCATTGACTACAGCGATGAAACTGGCGATGAAGGCTTGGATGGATAATGTTGTGAAATAATGTGTGGAGTCTGGGAAGCTGCGAATGTCTACGGAGAAGTACATGGTGGTTAGACCTGGAACTGGTAAAGTGATAAGAAGACATTAGGAAAAAGGGTCATTGCAATGTTTCAAGAACAGGTGAGTCTTCGTTGTTTTCAAACTTCTTTCTCTGGTTTGGTTTTCTGTTTGCTTGAGGGCAAGCAAAGGCTAAGTCTGGGGGAGTTGATATATCATGGTTTTTACCCATTTTTGACCATGATATAAATCCTTTTTATTGAGTCTTTCTAGTGTTTTTGGAGTCTTTTAGAGTCTTTTCGGGTTTTAGGTACGTTTGGAGCATAATTGGAGATATTGAAGCATTTTGGAGCTTTTTGGAGCAAAGCAGAGATCATGTAGCTGAGAAGGTCGATTTGGAGCCCGAGTATCGACCGATACCACTTATGGTATCGATCGATACCGACTGCAGAAAAACAAGAGTCGCGACTTTTCTGAAGTTTGAAAAAACTGCTCCTTGGTCCAGAAGACTTTAATAATTACAATAAGCCCTAAAACATGTTTTAGGATTATAATAGGTTTTTCAGCCACTTTTGTTGGCTACGCTTTATTTTACTCTGGTTTTTGTGAGAAAGCTTTTGAGGGAGACAAGTCTGAACTTTGTTCGTCAGAGAGAAGATTTCGAACCCTTTGTTTTACTTTATTCTTATTTTATCTATTGAAGTATTATTCAGTCATGTTACTTTCTTTAATCTCCATGTCTGAGTAGTTTTCTTTTAGGTTTAGGGTTCTCATAAGGTTTTCTCTGGATGTTAGATAGATCGATTTATTAGGATTCATAATCAATTAAGTTCTTCACCATATGTTGTTCTTAGTGCTAATTCTAACTTGATCACCTAGAACTTAGATCTTAGGTTAATCAATTAGACACGAAAGTGTGATTGGAAATCTGACAGAACCTAGGGTGAGCAAAATAACTATCTGCAAAGAAATTTGGTTGAGTTGTTTTGTGAACATATCAAACCTGAACTCTAAAGCTGGTTTAGATCTTTAGGATTTGCAAAGAAATTTGGAATTCTAGGATTTAGACTTAGATAAGTCTCGCAACGAAAGTTGGTTGATTATAACTTAGTGATTTGAGTTCAAGAACCGTGCTTAATCTGAATCATGATTTATTGTTTTGTCTGCATTCTCTGATTTCCTGAGAGATACCATGAACCTAGTTTTTCCATTGAATTTACAACACACTTGATATCTTAATTGTTTTCTGTTTAATCGATGATTTAGCCTAATTCAAATCTTGCAATATATTGAGTGATATCTTGAGTCGTTGTGGTTCGACCCCTAACTTACTACAACTACTGCTTTAGTACTTTAGGGTATTATATTTGAGCATATCACTTGTGTAGGTTGGGACTTGGACTTGATGCATGAGATAGAAATTGCTAACTCTTTTGGAGTAGACTCACTCAATGCATTTTAGAATTACAAACTTGGACGTTGAATTTGATTTCTTCTTGTGATGCTTTCGGATTCTAGCTCCCACCTTCAAACCTCTCTCTCTTCTTATTCTTGTATGTTTGCTTGAGGACAAGCAAATGAATAAGTTTGGGGGAGTTGATATTCTCATATTTTACCCATTTTAGCATACATTTAACATAGTATTTTGGGTCTCATGCATGTGTTTGTCATAGTTTTCTTAGTGTTTTGGTCTTAATTAGAGTCTAGCTAGTTTGCATTAGGTCCTAGTGAGTCTTGCATCATTTGGAGTGTTTTTTAGGTACTTGGAGACGTTTTGGAGATGATTGAAGTGATGGAGCAATGAAAGTGCTATGGTCACCCGAGGTGTCTGAAATATCTGGCCGGACGCCAATCAGAATTACCTTCGAAGGTCTTCATGAAAATTATGGAAAAATGCATTAGCTGTCGTCTGGAGGTGATTTCAGGTCATTTGGATGAGTAGTTCAAGAGATATGGCGATTTCACTAAGGATACGTTCGTCTGGCCGCAAGCCTCCTCTCAACACCGACCAGCATTGGGTCAGTGTCCTTGGTCGGTATGAAGACAGCAGCAAGAACCGACCCAGGCCTCTTTTTACACCGACCAGAAGTCACTCGGTATCCAGCTTCAGGACATCAACACCGACCAGCATCCAACCGGTGCTACTTGGTCCGTATCAAGACCGAAGGGAACACCGACCCAAGCTTCTCTCAGCGCCGCCCGAATTCCGACCAGTATCCAACCTTACCCATGCTCAACACCGACCCTCCTTTGCCCGGTGTCAACTGCTCGGTATTGGGACAGGAGGCAGCACCGACGCAAGGCTCTCCTCACACCGACCAAAGGCTGACCGTTACTCACCCAAACTACACTCAACACCGACCAGCTTTGGGTCGGTGTCATCAACCGGTGTGGAGACTCAGCAATACTGACCAGCAACACCGACCGAGGTCTGGTCGGTGTGTTTCCCCTCAACCCAGATCCGACCAGGTCAATATCCAGTTTGTCCCGGGTTGACCCGGTTCGCCCACCTTTCATTATAAATATTTCTAAACCTAATTTTTAGGATCTAAGCTTTCTTTTATCCTTTTTCTTTTGCAAAGAAACCTCTTTTTATGGTTCTTAGTGTTCTAAGGATCATTGTAAGAGATATCTTTCTTTTTATGCAATTTAAAGTTTGTTTCTCTTAATTTCCCTTTAATCTTTCATCTTCCTATTCTCTAATCATGATTAACAACACCTCTTTCATGAGATTTGGTGTGTTCTTCGTGATTAGTGAGTAGTTCTTTTTAGAGCTCATGGAGGTAGATTAGGGAATTTCTTGATTGCTCAATGATGTCTAGGGCTTAGATTACTTCTTTCCTGCTCTTATTTAGTGGTATTAATGCTAGATTTGTCTTGAGAAAGCTTATCTAGATATAGGGACTTTCACACCCACAAGGTGTTTGATGAAATTCCCCAAAGAACTAGATAAGAGATTTTGCTTGCTTAACCTATGAGCGTAGATGTTTAAAAAGTATTATGACTATTAGAACTTGTGGTTAATGCTTGATAATTAAATTTTCACAAATGAGAGTTTGATCTTGATTAGCAAAGTGATTAAGACCATGAGAGTGGATTAGTCTTGTTTAAGTGTTCTAGGCTAAAGGAAATTGGTTTATTGTGTGTATTGACATCATAGATTGATCATAGAAGTCCTAAAAATCCATAACCTCATCCAAGGGCTTGCCTTGGTTAGTGATTGTTTACTTGTTTAGTGATTGTTTACTTGTTTGCTTTGTTAATCTTGTTTAGTGATTGTTTACTTGTTTGCTTTCAATTTGAATTAGGTTGCAAAATTTAAAACCAAAGCCACTTGTTTGCTTAAATTAGAGAGTTTCTTGCATTCTTATTGTATTAAACTCAACCCCGATTGGATTGACACCTAAAATATTGCAATGACATGAGCATATTTAGGATTGATTATTAGGGAAAATCCTATTTATCAATTGGCGCCGTTAACATTTGGGGTTCTAGTTTAGTCAATAGGATTTAGATTCTTTTTGAGGTTAAGCTTTTATTTTCTTTGTTTACTAATCTCTCTATCTAGTTTTCTCTTTTCCTTATAGGTGCATGAACGCCAGTCAAGGGCAACAACAAGCTCACGGTGGGAACATGCAACAACACCCACCACCACCCGCCTGTGATGCTAGAGCTCCAAACTACCCTCCACGAGCCCAAAACATTGTTGGAGCGGGAGACGCGGCCAATGCTCATGTCAACCGCCAAAGAATCCAAGCACCACCGGTTGAGACCAACGACTTCGAGGTCAAAGCTAGCTTCATCAACATGGTGTAAGGCACATTTAAAACCAAAACCACTTCTTTGCTTAAATTAGAGAGTTTCTTGCATTCTTGTTGTATTAAACTCAACCTCGATTGGATTGACACCTAAAATATTGCAATGACATGAGCATATTTATGATTGATTCTTAAAAAAAATCCTATTTATCAGGTATCATGCATCTACGCTTCCGATTTCTGCGGGATCGCGCTCTGCTTTAGGAGGAGATTAAGTCTAATTGTGATCTCTTCTCTGTTGGAAATATACCATGGATGCTTTTAGGGGACTTCAATGAAATCTTTGTGTCTGATGAGCATTCATGTGTTATGTACTCTCTTGGCGATCAGTCGGGAATGAGAGCATTTCAGTCTCTTGTATCTGCATGCTAGCTGGTGGATTTGGCTTATTTGGGTCCGCAAATTTACTTGGTGGAATCATAGAGATGCATACCTCATTGGGAAAAACCTGGATCGAGCGCTGGTGAATGAAGCTTGGACACTTCCTTTGCTAATTCCTTTGCATGTTTTGAATCAAATGGTATATGTGATTTATCTTGACAATCCAAACTCGAGCAAGAGACACCACTTTCAGTTCTTTAACTTTATAGTTGACCATCCTGATTTTCTTCACTTTGTTGCATTGATATACTTGGTTTTTACCGTTTTTTAACACATGTTTTGGTGTCTCATTTGAATTTTTTATCGAGTCAAAGCTCGTTTTTAGAGTCTTTAAGTCATTTATTTAGATATCTCAGGTAAAAAAGCGTTTAAGGAAGAAATTGGAGTTACGAGGGTAAAAATGCATGGAACCGTGAATAAAAGAGCAGAATCGACCGATGCAGAATGAAGCCAGTCGATGCAGCCGATCGATGCAACATGCCCCGAGGATCACCAATCGATCGATGCAAGGAGTGCATCGATCGATGCAACACACCCAGAGAATCGGCAATCGATCGATGCAAGGAGTACATCGATCGATGCAACGTGTCCAGAGAAACGACCATCAACCGATGCAAGGAGTGCATCGGTCGATGCAGGCCGACGAGAAGAAAAAAGAAATTTCTGATTTTCCTGTTTTGCCCTAGAAACTGCCTATTTTGACCTAATTCGACCTAGACCTATATATACTCTATTTTTAGCCACTTTGACGGCACCCGCTTTTCACCGCTTTTCACCGCTTTTACGCTTTATTTTTATCATTAGAGAACTTCTGGTTTTTTGGCACTTGTAAGATTTGGGAGACGAATCTCTGACTCACATACCGGAGAAGATTTATGAACCCTCTTTGATTTATTCTTATTGGATTATGATTTATTTTTCATCTCTCCGTGTTTTCTTTGCTTCCATGTCTGAGTAATCTCCCTGTTAGGTTTTTAGGGTTTCAAAGGATTTTCATGAATCACTGAAACGGATCTGTTAGAATAGGGAATTACATAGAGTTCTTTATCTATTGTTGAGTTTAAAGCTTAGACAAGATTGATCACCTAGTTTCTGATCTTAGGATTAATCTATTCATCAAAAGTGTTTTTGATTTCCTAACAGAACTTAGATGAGCAAATTGTCCTTAGCCAACGAAAGCTGATGCTAAGGCGATTTGTGAACTTATCAAACCTGAACTTTAATGCGTGCCTAGAATTTTAAGGCCAAACGACAGTTTAGATTCTTAGGTTGATTGACATAGTGGTTAGTGCCACGACAGTAGGCTAGCTAGACTTTCATGTTTGAGTTCGAGAACGGTTCTTAATTCATTCCCTGTTTGATAGTCTGTTTAGTGAGTCTTGATTTCCTGCGAATTACCTGAAGACCTAGCGTTTTTCCTTATTTAATTTACATCCTTTAATCTGTCATTCTTAGTTTTAGAAGATACAAAACCACAAACAATTGTCATTAGTCTTAGCTTTACTTTCTTTCTGCATTCTCGTAGTGTTTCATTTGGTCTATGTGGANTCACATACCGGAGAAGATTTATGAACCCTCTTTGATTTATTCTTATTGGATTATGATTTATTTTTCATCTCTCTGTGTTTTCTTTGCTTCCATGTCTGAGTAATCTCCCTGTTAGGTTTTTAGGGTTTCAAAGGATTTTCATGAATCACTGAAACGGATCTGTTAGAATAGGGAATTACATAGAGTTCTTTATCTATTGTTGAGTTTAAAGCTTAGACTAGATTGATCACCTAGTTTTTGATCTTAGGATTAATCTATTCATCAAAAGTGTTTTTGATTTCCTGACAGAACTTAGATGAGCAAATTGTCCTTAGCCAACGAAAGCTGATGCTAAGGCGATTTGTGAACTTATCAAACATGAACTTTAATGCGTGCCTAGAATTTTAAGGCCAAACGACAGTTTAGATTCTTAGGTTGATTGACATAGTGGTTAGTGCCACGACAGTAGGCTAGCTAGACTTTCATGTTTGAGTTCGAGAACGGTTCTTAATTCATTCCCTGTTTGATAGTCTGTTTAGTGAGTCTTGATTTCCTGCGAATTACCTGAAGACCTAGCGTTTTTCCTTATTTAATTTACATCCTTTAATCTGTCATTCTTAGTTTTAGAAGATACAAAACCACAAACAATTGTCATTAGTCTTAGCTTTACTTTCTTTCTGCATTCTCGTAGTGTTTCATTTGGTCTATGTGGATTCGATCCCTACAATACTACTTCATTAGTTGTGCTCTTGCAGTAGTTACTTTTAGGGTTAAACTCTGAGTGTATCAAGTTTTGGCGCCGTTGCCGGGGACCAAAAACGTTGCCTACGAGTCTTGGATGAAAGTTCAGACTAAGGATTTATTTCTGTCATTACTAATTAGTTTTATTTTTGCCCTCTCTCGTGTGTTTCAGGTGTATGACCAGAAGCAAAGGTTCTGGAAATCTGCTTGAGGTGAACAACGAAGAGTTAGCACGGATATAACGAGAAAACGACATGAGAAGAAGAGAGATGGCCGACTTACCAGAAAACCGTGATCTCCAAGATCCACTTGTCGATGGCAACAATCAGAAAGAGTATGACGAGGAAGGGAATCCCATAAACCCTCTTCTCCATGCTCGCGACGATGATGTTGATCCAAACGACGCCGAAGCTGTAGCTGCTGCTGCTGCTCGGAGACAAGCTGAAGAGCAGCAGAGACGAGCTGCTCTCGGACGTGTGCAACACCATAGGAATGCTCGACAGCCTCTTCCACGCTAAGCAATTGGTGTTGTCGACACTCCTCATGCATTCTACCAAAACAGGGCTGCTATTCGCGCACCGCCTATTCAGAGGCAGAACTTTGAGATCAAGCCTCAGATCATATCTCTTGTCAAGCAGCACTTGTTCTATGGAAAGGCTACTGAAAATCCCATGGACCATATTGAGACATTTGAGGAGATATGCAGCACGACTAGTGCTAATGGAGTCCATGCGGACTATTTGAAGTGCAAGCTCTTCTCATTCTCTTTGAGTGACAGAGCTATGGGGTGGCTTAAATCTCTGGCTCCTGGTTCTTTGACCAGTTGGGAGTTAACCAGATCAGCATTCCTGGATCACTTCTACACCAAAGCCAAGAAAGCTTCTCTTAGGATCAAGATCACTTAGTTCCAACAGAATGGAGGTGAATCTTTTAATGAGGCTTGGGAACAATTCAGAGAATACCTGCGAGAGTGTCTGCATCACAGGTACTCAGATGAGCAAATGTTGAATATCTTCTACGATGGAGTTTATTGGGACGTTAAAAACTCTCTTAACGCTGCAAGTAATGGTGATTTCATGACCAAGGCTAAGGACGAAGCATACCAGCTGATTGAGAACCTTTTTTCGAGCTCGAGTCATCGTAATCCTGAGTACGATAGGACACAACGTGTCAACGGTGTTGAGACAGGCGCAATGGCTGATTTGACTGCCAAAGTTAATAACTTGACGTTGCTTCTCCAAAGCAATAAAAAAAAAGGGGTTAACTATTGCGAGGACACTAGAGATGATGAATATAACCAACAAGCCTATGAAGGAGAACAGAATGAGCAAGACGAGGTGAACTACGTGCAGAATCAGGGATTTTTCAACAGGGGGTTTAACCAGAACTACAGGAATCATCCCCACCTTTCCTACAGAAGCACGAATGTTGAGAACCCTCAAGATCAGTTCTATCCACAGCATGGCGTGCAAAATCAGGGCGCCCAAAATTTTCAGCAGAAACCGTTCGTGCAAAATCAGGGCGTCAGCATTTTCTCCAAAGGATTCCCGCAGGCTGGCGTGCAAAATCAGGAACATAAGCCAGTTGCACAGGGTTTACAGCAGAAACAGTTCGTGCAAAATCAGGGGCAGACCAGTTTCCAGAATTATGGTGGTTTTCAGCAGAAGCAACAGTTCTCTAACCCTCAGCCTAACCAGGAATCTAAGCTTGAAGCTATGATGCAGCAGTTGATGATAAATCAACAGAAAACGGCTAATGAGATGAATGTCAAGGTAGATGGGATGTATCAGGATCTCAACAGCAAGTACGAAGCCATCCAGACTCATGTAAAGAAACTTGACACTCAGGTAACTCAGACAGCAAAAGCGATTAAGAGGCCTAGTGGAGTTCTTCTAGGAAGAGGTGAACAAAATCCCAATAATGAGTTTGTCCAAGCAATCAGATTGAGGAATGGGAAGGAGATTGAAACTGTAGCTGATCCTGAAAAGAACAAGAAGACCCCTGAGATCATAGATGTCGAAGATGATGATGTAGCAGAAGAGACAAATACTTCAGGTAAGGCTCAGGTGGTCGATGAGGAACCTATAACCCCACCAACACGTATCTATGTGCCTAAGGTTCCTTATCCTACACGCCCAAAGAAGACACAAAAGGACCTTGAGCAAGCAAAATGCAAGGCGCTTGTGAATGAGCTCTCTGTGAGGCTTCCTTTTGTTGATGCAGTTTCGATGGTTCCTGCTTTGAAGAAGTATGTGAAGGACATGGTCACTAACAAGATCACTAGTGAGGAAGGTGTGATGATGATCACATAGGAGTGCAGCGCCTTGTTGCAAGGTAGGATGCCTAAGAAATTGGGTGATCCTGGGAGATTTGTACTTTCAGTGCAGATTAGAGATTTGACCTTTGAGCGCTCTCTCTGCGATTTGGGTGATAGTGTGAATCTCATGCCTTATTCTGTTGCTAAGCGTCTTGGCCTCACATCATTCAAGCCAACTAGAGTCTCTTTGGTGTTTGTTGATCGTTCTGTGAAACTTCCACTGGGTATTCTCGAGGACTTGCCAGTAAAGATTGGTAATGGCTACATTCCAGCAAATTTCGTGGTTCTTGAGCTAGACACAGAGCTGAAAGACCCTCTCATATTGGGGAGACCTTTCTTAGCTACAGCATGAGCCATTATCGATGTGCAGAAGGGCAAGATCGATCTCCATTTGGGTGATTTGATAATGAAGTTCGAGATGGATAAGTCGCTGAAGAAGCCGACGATAGATGGGCAGACATTCTGGATTGATTGCGTTTCTGAGGCCACTGAGGGAGTGTCGGACGAGATGCTGGTAGATGATCCTCTTGAGATCGCTCTGACACAAACTGAAAGTGAGTGAGGAAACAGCTGGGTATGGGAACATGCTTGATTCCAGCGCGAGAGTAGAGAAAATGGTAGCTTTTGTTGCACTTGATGGAGTTGTAGAGAAATCGCCAACTGCTGAGCCCCCTGCACAAGCTGTCAATCCATGGAGCGAGCTGAAAGCTCCAAAAATCGAGCTCAAACCACTTTCCACTGGGCTAAGGTACGCATTTCTTGGTCCTAACTCCACCTATCCTGTAGTCATTAATGCTTGATTGAACAATGCGGAGACTGCCTTACTTTTGTGCGAACTGAGGAAATATCGTAGAGCATTAGGCTATTCTCTATATGACATTACAGGAATCTTACCAGATCTTTGCATGCATAGGATACATCTAGAAGATGAATCGAGGAATCCTATAGAACATCAGAGACGGTTAAACCCGAATATAAAAGGTGTTGTAAAGAAATAGATAATGAAACTTCTAGAGGCTGGTATCATATATGCTATCTCTGATAGTACATGGGTTAGTCCAGTGCATGTAGTACCTAAGAAAGGTGGTGTGACAGTAGTTAAGAACGATAGGAATGAGTTGATTCCAACTAGAACTGTCACTAGTCATAGAATGTGCATTGACTATAGGAAATTGAATGTTGCAACTCGCAAATATCATTTTCCTCTACCTTTTATTGATTTAATGCTTGAGAGATTGGCTAACCACTCGTACTACTGTTTTCTAGATCGTTATTATGGTTTCTTTCAGATTTCCATTCATCCAGATGACCAGGAGAAAACCACATTCACATGTCTTTATGGCACTTTTGCTTATCGCAGAATGCCATTTGGCTTGTGTAATGCGTTAGCCACATTCTAGCACTGCATGATGTCGATTTTCACTGACATGATTGAAGACATAATGGAGGTTTTCATGGACGACTTTTCTGTCTATGGATCCTCCTTTGTTGTTTGTCTTTCTAATTTGTGTAGGGTACTCAGACGCTGTGAGGAGAAGCATTTGGTCTTGAACTGGGAGAAATGCCATTTCATGGTGAAGGATGGGATTGTCTTGGGCCACAAGATTTCGGGGAAGGGGATCGAAGTTGACAGAGCTAAGATCGAGGTCATGACAAGCCTACAGCCACCGAATTCTGTCAAAGGCATCAGGACTTTTCTTCGGCATGCTGGTTTCTACAGGAGGTTCATCAAAGACTTCTCAAAGATCGCTAGACCTCTGATGCGGCTGTTGTGCAAAGACGTGAAGTTTGACTTCAATGATGAGTGCTTAGAAGCCTTCCACACACTCAAGGGAGCACTTGTGAGCGCACCCATTGTGCAGCCACCAGACTGGGAATTACCCTTCGAGGTGATGTGTGATGTCAGTGACTATGCCGTGGGAGCTGTTTTGGGACAACGAAAGGAAAAGAGGCTGCATGTCATTTANCTGTGAGGAGAAGCATTTGGTCTTGAACTGGGAGAAATGCCATTTCATGTTGAAGGATGGGATTGTCTTGGGCCACAAGATTTCGGGGAAGGGGATCGAAGTTGACAGAGCTAAGATCGAGGTCATGACAAGCCTACAGCCACCGAATTCTGTCAAAGGCATCAGGAGTTTTCTTGGGCATGCTGGTTTCTACAGGAGGTTCATCAAAGACTTCTCAAAGATCACTAGACCTCTGATGCGGCTGTTGTGCAAAGACGTGAAGTTTGACTTCAATGATGAGTGCTTAGAAGCCTTCCACACACTCAAGGGAGCACTTGTGAGCGCACCCATTGTGCAGCCACCAGACTGGGAATTACCCTTCGAGGTGATGTGTGATGTCAGTGACTATGCCGTGGGAGCTGTTTTGGGACAACGAAAGGAAAAGAGGCTGCATGTCATTTATTATGCAAGCAGAACTCTTGATGATGCACAATGCAAGTATGCTACTACGGAGAAGGAGCTTCTTGCAGTTGTCTATGCTTATGAGAAATTCAGGACATATCTTGTGGGCTCCAAAGTCATCATTCATACAGACCATGCTGCCTTGAGGTATATATTCTCTAAGAAAGATACAAAGCCTAGACTGTTGCGATGGATGCTCTTGCTGCAAGAATTTGACATCGAAGTTAAGGACAAGAAGGGGGTCGAGAATGGAGTTGCAGATCATTTGTCCAAGCTGCGCGTAGAAAGGGAAGTCCCCATAAATGACTTTCTCCGTGAAGAAAACATATATGCCATCGATGTTGTGCCTCCTCGAGATGCCACATTTCCTGAGATTCCTTGGTTTGGCAAGATAGCCAATTATCTACCTGCAGAGGTGAAGCCAGAAGGTTTTACAGGGTACATAAAGAAGAAATTCATGCGTGACATCAGACATTATTTCTGGGATGAGCCGTACTTGTACAAGCAGTGTTCTGATGGCATTTTTTGGCGATGTGTTTCAGAGGAATAAATTTCAGGTATTCTCTTCCATTGCCATGGGTCGAATTACGCAGGACATTTTGCTACCTTCAAGACGGTGTCTAAGGTGTTGCAGGCTGGTTTTTGGTGGCCTACCATGTTTCAAGATGCTCGTGCTTTTGTTTCTAAGTGCGATGCCTGTCAAAGGCAAGGGAACATTATCAAGAGAAATGTTTGACTGCTGGGGAATTGACTTCATGGGTCTGTTTTCGTCCTCTTATGGGAATAAGTACATTATTGTTGTTGTGTACTATGTGTCCAAATGGCCAGTCCTACGAACGACTCCAAGGTGGTTCTCAAAATGTTCAAATCTATGATTTTCCCAAGCTTTGGAGTGCCAAGAGTTGTAATCAGCGATGGTGGATCTCATTTCATCAACAAAGTCTTCGAGAATCTCTTGAAGAAGAATGGTGTGAAGCACAAGGTAGCCACTCCTTACCATCCTCAGACGAGTGGCCAAGTCGAGATTTCCAACAGGGAGATAAAGAGTATTCTTCAAAAGACTGTGAGCACTACGAGAAAGGATTGGACTGTGAAGCTTGATGACGCACTTTGGGCTTATAGGACTGCTTACAAGACGCCTCTTGGCACAATCCCATTCCATCTTGTTTATGGGAAGCCATGTCACCTTCCAGCAGAGCTCGAGTACAAAGCAGCATGGGCAGTGAAGTTGCTGAATTTTGACATCAAATCTGCATCTGAGAGGAGAATGATTCAGCTGAACGAGTTAGATGAGATTCGCCACAAGGCGTATGAAAACTCAAGGATCTACAAGGAGAGAACCAAAGCCTATCATGACAAGAGAATCATCCCTAGGAACTTCTCTTCCAATGATCAGGTTTTGCTTTTCAACTCTAGGCTGAAACTTTTCCCTGGGAAGTTGAGATCGCGATGGTCTGGACCATTCACCATCAAAGAGGTGAGGCCATACGGAGTTGTTGTGTTGCTGGACACTGCAGGAGGTGAATTTGTGGTAAATGGTCAGCGCGTAAAGCCATATTTTGCTGACACCGAAATCACTTAAGGAGACTCCATTCCTCTCAGTGATCCACCTTTAGCCTAAGAGGCTTCAAAGTCAAGCTAACGACTTTAAACAAGCGCTTGGTGGGAGGCAACCCACCGGTAAGTGTATATATCTTATCTTTTCCTTTGTTTTTGCTCACTAACATTTTCTAATTTTTAGTTTTGAATCTAAGTGTCTCTTTTTCTTATAAAAAAAAAAAAAAAAAAAGCTCGAATAGAACATAATCGATCGATGCCAAGGGTCCAGAGAATCGAAAATCGATCGATGCATATCTTGCATCAACCGATACCGGCCCAGGTAAGTCAGCTTTGACTTTTTCTTCTATTTTACTTTTCTTGAGTCTGTTTTGCCTTCTTCCTAATTTATTTTCACACCGAGACGGTGTGAAGTAAGTCTGGGGGAGGGTCTTTGTCGTTACTAACGCTATTTTCTTTCTTTTGTTTTTCCTTTTGAGTCATTTTGATGTTTCCTTTGAGTCATTCCGTTTTATTGAGTCAAAACTTGTTGGAGATTATGATCACGACCTTTGAATTTTTATGTGATTTGCATCTAAGTGACCATTGTTGCAGANACAAGCGCTTGGTGGGAGGCAACCCACCGGTAAGTGTATATATCTTATCTTTTCCTTTGTTTTTGCTCACTAACATTTTCTAATTTTTAGTTTTGAGTCTAAGTGTCTCTTTTTCTTATAAAAAAAAAAAAAAAAAGCTCGAATAGAACATAATCGATCGATGCCAAGGGTCCAGAGAATCGAAAATCGATCGATGCATATCTTGCATCAACCGATACCGGCCCAGGTAAGTCAGCTTTGACTTTTTCTTCTATTTTACTTTTCTTGAGTCTGTTTTGCCTTCTTCCTAATTTATTTTCACACCGAGACGGTGTGAAGTAAGTCTGGGGGAGGGTCTTTGTCGTTACTAACGCTATTTTCTTTCTTTTGTTTTTCCTTTTGAGTCATTTTGATGTTTCCTTTGAGTCATTCCGTTTTATTGAGTCAAAACTTGTTGGAGATTATGATCACGACCTTTGAATTTTTATGTGATTTGCATCTAAGTGGCCATTGTTACAGAGTTAACTCCCGATAAGACTAATGGAAAATCTAAAGGCTGGCCGGTTATCAGAGGCATCCATGTTTCCAGGAAAATTCAAAAAGCTTTAGCTAATTTCTGAGCTCTTCCTTTGACCTCATCATTGTGATTGGTGTCTTCAGAGCTTGACTCCTCATTCGTATCTGACAAGACAACCTGTGTGAAAATATGGTACTCCTCTCCCTTATTTAAAATAAAAACCAGAAAATATGAAATGATTTTCTTTCGGGTAAAGGGCTAGGAAAATTTCCATCGATCCCATTATTTTACTTCAAAAGAAATGATCACACAAATTTGGAAGCGAGGGCTAGGAAAATTTCCCGCGATCCCATTATTCGCCTACATCTTTGATTTAAAAAGGGGACGAATCGGGGATTCGGTGGCAAACACCATCAATACTCGCGTCTCGTAAAATTTGATAAAAAAATATACCCAAAGAAAAGAAAATGAGAAAAGAATAAGTCTGGGGGAGGAAAAAGTACCAAAGGTTGTGTTGTTTTCTTGTCACGATATCGAAAGGGAAAGAGTCTAGAAGGTTATTGGCACTATGATCTTTGATGAAACCCAACAATGATAGCTTTGGATTATTCTGTGAAATAATTAGTTGAATCTGGGAGGCTGCGATGTTTGCAGAGAAGTACATGGCGGTTTTGTTTGGAGCCAGTTTAGCAATACGTGGATTACTGAGGTAATGGTCATTGCAGAATTCTAAAGGAAATGTGAGTCTCCGTGTTTTTCAAACTTTTTCTTCTTGCTTAGTTTTTTGTTTGCTTGAGGACAAGCAAAAGACTAAGTCTGGGGGAATTGATAAACTTGGTTTTTACCGTTTTTTAACACATGTTTTGGTGTCTCATTTGAATGTTTTATCGAGTCAAAACTCATTTTTAGAGTCTTTTAGTCCTTTATTTAGATGTCTCAGGTAAAAAGACGTTTAAGGAAGAAATTGGAGTTACGAGGGCAAAAATGCATGGAACCGTGAAGAAAAGAGCAGAATCGGTCAATGCAAGGAGTGCATCGACCTATGCAACACCACCAGAAGATTCCCCATCGACCGATGCAGAATGAAGCTGGTCGATGCAGCCGATCGATGCAACATGCCCTGAGGATCACCAATCGATCGATGCAAGGAGTGCATCGATTGATGCAAGGAGTGCATCGATTGATGCAACACACCCAGAGAATCGGCAATCGATCGATGCAACGTGTCCAGAGAAACGACCATCGACCAATGCAAGGTGTGCATCGATCGATGCTGGCCGACGAGAAGAAAAAGAAATTTCTGATTTTCATGTTTTGCCCTAGAAACTGCCTATTTTGACCTAATTCGACATAGACCTATATATACTCTATTTTTAGCCACTTTGACGGCACCACTTTTCACGGCTTTTACGCTTTATTTTCATCATTAGAGAACTTCTGGTTTTTGGGCACTTATAAGATTTGGGAGACGAATCTCTGACTCACATACCGAAGAAGATTTATGAACCCTCTTTGAGTTATTCCTATTGGATTATGATTTCTTTTTCATCTCTCTGTGTTTTTTTTGCTTCCATGTCTGAGTAATCTCCCTGTTAGGTTTTTAGGGTTTCAAAGGATTTTCATGAATCACTAAAACGAATCTGTTAAAATAGGGAATTACATAGAGTTCTTCATCTATTGTTGAGTTTAAGGTTTAGACTAGATTGATCACCTAGTTTCTGATCTTAGGATTAATTTATTCATCAAAAGTGTTTTAGATTTCCTGACAGAACTTAGATTAGCAAATTGTCCTTAGCCAACAAAAGCTGATGCTAAGGCGATTTGTGAACTTATCAAACCTGAACTTTAATGCGTGCCTAGAATTTTAAGGTCAAACGACAGTTTAGATTCTTAGGTTGATTGGCATAGTGGTTAGTGCCACGACAGTGGCACTACAAGAAATATGTTTATTGATAGCACATTATGATAGCTCAGTTTCGGTAAATGCTATTATAGGTGATATCAGGGGATTTAGGTACTCTATCATAGCATTCTAAAAATACTAACCCGGAAAAAACTAATGGGGAAGCTAAAATCCACCTTGGCTCTCATAAATTCACTTAATACCGCCAACACTTAGCGCCCTAGGATATATTTCGAGAAACCAAACACACGCAGACAAAAAATTTGGGAACATAAAAAAAAAAATTTCACTTAGGGTTTTGCCATAGTCATCGATCTCCACCTCGCCGGCGACAAGCTCGATCTATGTCGGCCTCGATTTCTTGCTGAACTCGATCTCATTTCGACCTAGGTCTCAATACGAGCTAGATCTCCTTCAGCCTCAGTTTCGTTCGACTTCGAAATCTCTAAACCCAATTCCAAGAAGAGGTCTGGTTGCTTAGCTCTATCTCTCTATAAGCCTTTCTTCTCTCCCATCTCTCTCCGAACAACTCGTCTTATCCACTCCTCTTCTCTTCTTATCAGCGAGGAAGCTTTCAAGAGCCTTGGTCTCTCCGACCACGACGATTTCGACCTCCACGCCAACAACAACGACGATGCCGAAGAACTCGCTATCTCAAAAATCGGTTTGCGTCTCGGTGAGTCTCTCGGGAAGTGTGGTATCACTCACCTCTTCCCCATTCAGGTTCCTCTCTTTTATCTCTGAATAATCTTTTTCTTTTTGACTTAGGTTTCCATTTTTTTTCTTTCATTTTCCAATTTTGTGGATAATCTGAAAATTGTTGAAGACTTATCTTTGTTTGCCTTATCTACACTAGAAAGCTTAAGACCACAATCGATTGTTATGTGTATAAATTACAAATGTTCTTTATTCGACCATATATATGTAGAAGTTTGACTTGTTTAGGTGACATTTTCTTCAATTTTACATCTCTGGAAATCTGTTTAGGAGAAGAACTCAGAAACAGGTCTCTGGAAATCTGTTTAGGTGACATTTTCTTCAATTTTACATATGTTCAATATAACTTAGAACAATTGTCGTTCCATTTGAATTATGTTTTCTTTTGTAAGTGAATGCAGGCAAAGTTCTGATCACTCTCCTGTAGGTATCCAAACTAGCGAGGATTTACAGATTCTACGCCATATCAGGTTTTGAGATTTGAGATTGGCACTTTAAATATAGCTTATACACTGCTTGAAGAGTGAAGACCTTTTTATTCAGTTCAAGTAAGTTGTTTCGGCCTTATCAAGTATCTGACTTCTTCAAGCTCCTACTTAAAACTTAAAAAGTTAACTAGTATTGTGCTAGTGGTGTTCTTAGTATATAACTCCTAAACCATATTGTCTTCTACTAGGAACACTTCAGAGATGTCAGACAAACTTCAGAGACAGGGCTCTGTACGATGCTGGAACCATGTCTCCATTTGAGCACGGTGAAGTGTTTGTCTTGGATGATGATTGTGGTCTCTAATTTTTGAAGGTTGTTCCTGAAGTTAAAGAAGTATTGAACACATTCCGAGTTGCTGCTGAGTTTGGAAATGAATCACTTGGAGCTTATGTGATTCAATAGCTTCAAATGTATTTTTGCTTTGATTTCTCTAACGTAAAATGTTCGTGTAAGACATCTTTGTGTAAGACATTTTGGTTTATTAAAATAATCTTTTGAACTAAATTTCAAAAATATATTTTTTATATATAAATCAAATTGATTATATGCTACAAAATAGGGTTCAAATATATTGGCATACCGTAGCACATAAAAATTGCTATAAAACAATGTAAAATAGTGCGAAAAATGTGCTACAATAAAGAATATGATAGCATTCGATTAGCGCTATAATATAATGACCTATAATAGCATATCTCAAGAACGCTATCGTATAGGGTCGACCTATTATAGCTCTTCCAGTCATAGCGTTTATAAAAACGCTATTATACCCCTATAATAGCGTTTTTCGTGTGCTAACAATAAGCATATTTCTTGTAGTGTGGGCTAGCTAAACTTTCATGTTTGAGTTCGAAAACGGTTCTTAATTCATTCCCTGTTCGATAGTCTGTTTAGTGAGTCTTGATTTCCTGCGAATTACCTGAAGACCAAGCATTTTTCCTTATTGAATTTACATCCTTTAATCTGTCATTCTTAGTTTTAGAAGATACAAAACCACAAACAATTGTCATTAGTCTTAGCTTTACTTTCTTTCTGCATCTTCGTAGTGTTTCATTTGGTCTATGTGGATTCGATCCCTACAATACTACTTCGTTAGCTGTGCTCTTGCAGTAGTTACTTTTAGGGTTAAACTCTGAGTGTATCATGCATGTGTATGGGAGACTAGGTTTAACCCGGCTCGAACAGACATCGGCTTAATCAATCCCGGTTTACAATAATCCGAGCTCGGGAGAAGGCCCATAATCGCGGTGACCGACATCAAAGCCCATCAAGCGCGAAGCTCGTCACAAGCATCACCGACCTCCGAGTAATTTTTGGGTAACTTTCCTTTTCCTGATATAACTAGGAAAAGGAAGTTAACCTTTTCCTTATGGAACAAGGAAAAGGAGGATATCTTTTTCCTAACGGAACTAGGAAAAGGAAATCATCATGTTTTTAGCTAGTTTAGAACCTTATAAATAGGAATGCTCATCATTCATAATATTCATCTCGAAAATCCTAGACTTTCTTTGTAATAAGAACTACGTATGGCTTGATCCCAATTTTGAGGGTACGTATGCAGCCTTCACAGGCACAGCTATAAATCTAATAAAAATAATTCTCCTAAACCCTAAATTGAATTCATCAATCTATGAGATGGTGAATTCTGGTTCTTACACGGACCCCCTGTTTCACTCTAGATCTGCTCTCCATCTTCTTCTTCTCCATCGAAAGTTGAAGCTCCTTAAGCCTATTCTACGTGCCTTAAATCAAGATAGATATGGGGACACCATTCGTAATACCAAAGAGACTTTCGATCTGTCATGTGAAAAACAAAACCAGCTGCTCTTAAATCCTACAACGGAAAATTTTGAAGAATCACTTGGCTGGCATTGAAGAGCAGTTCTTCCAACTGAAATCTCGTATTACATGGCTTCAGTATGAAGATCATAATACTACCTTCTACCACCGCACTATGCAAACAAGAGACTCGTGGAATACTATTCAAAGAATTGTTAAGGATGATGGAGTCACTCTTACCGATGCAACTGAAATAAAAGTAGAGGCAGTGAATTATTTCAAGAATTTTCTTCAAGCTTAGTCCCAACATGCTAATTCTTCTTCGGATGATCTCTCAGATCTCATCCCTTACCGGTGCCCCCAACATCTAGCTGAAACTTTAGTAAGACCGGTCACCGAAGAGGATATTCGGAAGATTCTTGCGTCAATGCCATCAAATGAAACCCATGGGCCAGATTGTCTTACAAAAGAGTTCTTCATCGATGCTTGGTCTATCATTGGGCGTGATGTAACGGTGGCAGTTCAATCTTTCTTCATAAATGGGTTTTTGCCCGACGAAGTCAATGCAACAATTCTTGCTCTTGTTCCAAAGATTACCGATGCGCAGCGAATGAGAGATTTCAGACCAATAGCTTGTTGCAACATTCTTTACAAGATTATCTCCAAGCTTCTTGCTAAGAGGCCGAAACTTGTTCTCCCGGAAGCTGTAAATCCGAATCAAAGTGCTTTTATTCAAGGTCGCCTCTTACTTGAAAATGTGTTACTTGCTACGGAGCTTGTTAAAGACTATCACAAAGATTCCATCTCTCCTAGATGCGCTCTGAAAGTGGACATCTCTAAAGCGTTTGACACCGTCATATGGGACTTTGTAACTGCGAGCCTCCAAGCGATGGGGCTTCCGGCTCTCTTTATCTCTTGGATCTAAATTTGTATGTATACGGATTATTTCTCGGTGTGTGTGAATGGAGAGCTTGAAGGGTTCTTTCCGAGTTTCAGAGGACTCCGTCAAGGTTGTTCTTTTTCTCCATATCTTTTCGTCATTGCAATTAATGTACTCTCAATATGGTTAAACAAGGCTGCCTTGGAGGAAAGAATTGGCTACCATCCGCTATGTCGGGATTTAAATTTGAATCATCTAAACTTTGCGGATGACATGATGATTTTCGTGGATGGATCAATAAACCCTCTTATGGCTACCATTGGTGTTTTAAGTGACTTTGCTGGTGAATCGGGCTTAGCAATTAACGCTTCCAAATCATCGCTTTATGTTGCTGGTAGAACAAGCGCGACTTTGCTCACCACTGCTTCAGGATTGGGATTCTGAGAGATCAACTTCCCATTTGATATCTCGGTTTGCCTCTCACCACAAAAAGAATGAAACGAATTGACTACGAGCCACTCATTGATAAAATCAGATCCCAGATGGTCAACTGGTCAACTAAAGCTTTATCATTTGCCGGGAGACTACAACTTATTTGGTCATCGTAAGTATCACAAATTTTTGGAGCTCGGTCTTACGTTTACCAAAAAGATGCTATGAGGCTATTGAAGGTATGTGTTCTTCTTTATCTGGCCTGGCTCACCTCATACTACATCAAAAGCTAAAGTTGCTTAGGATGATATTTGTGTTCCCAAAAGAGAAGGAGGATTGGGTATTCGTCGAATGTATGAAATTTCTCGGGTTTTCTCGCTGAAGCTCATATGGAGACTCTTTACCACTCTGATCTCTTTGTGGGTTGCGTGTTCTCGTCATTATTTGTTGAGGCACTCTTCGTTCTGGGACGCTCGGGAAGGAAAAAGGGGATCTTGAATTTGGAAAAATTACTCAAAATGCGGTATTTAGCATACACTTTTTTCAGAATGTAGATTAAAGATGGAATACCAACGTTCTTTTGGTTCGACAATTGGTTAAACTTGGGTCGTCTAGTTGATATAACGGGTGAATCAGGGACACGAATCCTAGGCCTCCATCGATCTGCTTTGATTGTTGATGCCGGTGATGGCATTAATTGGAGAACTCGACGCTGTCGAGGCTCTCATATCCAAGACATGCTCTAGAAGATTCGCTCTACTCCTCCTCCTAATCCTTCTGCAGGTCTGGACATCCATCTCTAGAAACACGGGATGATGATTATAAGCTTCTCAACTAAAAACACTTGGAATCAGATCCGTCTCAAACCAATGGTCTTCTAGCACAAAGTAGTCTGGTTTTCTCATGCAATCCCTCGACATTCCTTTTTCTCTTGGCTTGCGATTTGTGACAGGTTAGCTACGAGTGCTCGCACTCGCCTTTGGGGAATCGACCAACCTTGTCTCCTATGTGGGGAGCGAATTGAATTTCGAGATCACTTATACTTCGCCTGCCCTTATTCCTATACGATCTGGACCACCTTATGCTCGAAGCTCCATGGTAATCGAATCACACCGGACTGGGAACGAACGTTGCAATCGCTGGTGCGGAATCGCCTAAGCAAAGAGGACTCTATCCTTGCAAAACTGGCTTTTCAAGCTGTGATATATGCTATTTGGAGAGAACGAAATGGTAGACGCCCCCAACAGCCTCGCCGCTCGCCGATTCAGATTACTAGCTCTGTTGATTCTCTAATCCGTACTTGTCTCTCGTCTCTAGCCCGCGCTAACATTGCAGGCGATGACTCTCTCATCCAGAGATGGTCTCTTCACTGCAATCTCTTTGCCCATCGAATCTGATACTCTCGCAGCAGTCCGTCTCGTTCTTCTCAACCTCTGTTTTGCTGTTGCTTTGTTTTAATTTTTATGTTGCTCTGTTCTTCCTCTCGTAAACGTTAAAACGTTCTTTTTGACCAGGTTTTTGTAAATATTTTCTTTTTTTGTTGATTAATATAATCTCACATTTCAAAAAAAAAAAAAAAAAGGATTCAATGGGTTTTCATAAAACATCCAATCTCAATCTATAAAAGTATCGAGTTGGAATTGTCTTAGGATACAGTTAAATATTTTTATTCGTCCATGGAGGCAAAACTTTTCGATGATTTCGTTCTCAACGTTTTTCAATGGATGAGTTACTCTTCAAACGCTATTGTCTCTCCTCAGGCAGGAGAGGAAAAGGCTTCACACTCTTTTGAAAACAAAAATTGGAAAAACTAAAGACCATATTGGCAGTGTCTTGATTAAGATCTTCACTAAAGGAGTTGGATATATATGTTACTTGATTAAATGTTTTAATTAATCGATTAAAGTCTTGTGTTATTCAGGTGTGATAGATTTTCACAAATGTTTTTAGTTAAAAGAGTTTGAATAAATCTAAAACCAATTTTCATGTGTAAATTACAGCTATCGAAGTCTAACATTTTACTCTCATATTTTCATTAGCATGCCAATATTATCACCAAATATTTTAATTATAAATTATAAATCATATTCTTTTTAGGGGCAATTAGCCCAATATTCATATATGAGCCAAAAATTAAGTTTATAGCACACTAAATTTTTAAATAAAGAAACTAACCATTTCACCTATAAACGGACGAAATTACCCTTGTAAACGCGCTTGACTGCAGAAACGAGGAGCTATTGCGTTGTTAACAAACGTCAAACATAGTATTTCTATTTTTTTCTGTTCTAGATAGAACAAAAAAATAGATATACCGTGCATAAATAAACAACATGGAATAGAACGAAACAAAATATATAGTGTAAATATGATGCACCTGCAATTGGACAAGCGTTAAACCAACGTCCAAACCGAGTAAGGAAACCAAATCCAAGATATCAATCAAATTGATTGGTTTAGCCGGTTCAATCATTTCTTTTATTTCGTTTATGTTCAGCAAATAACAGAGAAGTGACTTAGTCTCCTAGATTGTAGGAAGACATGTTCAACTCTGTCACGTTTACTTTCCTCTACTTCTTGTACGCATTTGCTTCCTGTTTTGTAGGAACTAAGGTTCCAATTTCCCTATTTAATCAATGAAAAACCACAAAAAGAGGTAGACTTATCTAACCAAAAGAAATCATATTGTATTTCTGAGTTCTGTATTTGAGTGCTTTAATTGGGACCACGCATCAGTGGTATCAGAGCACGTTTTTTGCTCTTGTTGACGATATCTTAAAGCGCAATTTTTTTTTCCTTCCTCCTTTGTTCTCACCACATTCCACACTTCCGTCCATATATAAAAAAAAATAATAATAAAAAAAATAAAAATAAATAAAAAGCAAACAAACAAACAATGCCCAGCAACAAATACAGAATTGACGACCTGGAAACCAATGTTGGTATGATACAAGATGAACTACAGAAGCTGAATACCGGCATACACGACAAGTTTCGCAGTATGGAGCACTCCTTCAATCCCACGGTAGAAGAAGCGGTGCACCGAATGATGGAAATGATTACTACCGGTCGTGACGGTGGATCGTCGGCTTCGGGAGGTGTTCATCATCCTCCGATACACCAGCCACCAAATCAGCGAGAAGACAACACCAATCCGTTTGCACCAGCACCAATTTTGAATCCGACACGACACGTGAAATTGGAGCTTCCACGATTTCACGGCGGTGACCCTACGGAATGGTTGAGCAAGGCTAAGCAATATTTCGCATATCACGCGATAACCGGAGAACATAGAGTCAGCTTTGCATCTTATCATTTGTCGGAGGAAGCGAATGAATGGTGGCAAGCAGTGTCAAAGGCTCGTGGGCTATATCCACTTCACACCACGTGGGAGATTTTCGACGAAGAATTATGGACACGTTTTGGTCCGAGAGCAGGAGCTAATTTCGATGAGGCTCTATGCCACATTTGACATAAGGGACCATTGATTGAGTTTCTACGGGAGTTCGAGCGTTTACAAAACAAAGTGGAGGGGTGGTCTGAAAAGGCGCTCGTGGGTGCGTTTATGGGTGGTCTTCATCCATCAATATCAAGCGGCATTCGAATTTTCAATCCCAAGACCCTTATGGAAATCATTAATCTCGCACACCTCCGCGATGACCAGTTACAAAGCAAGAAACGTTGGAGTGGACCCCGCAGCTACAACAAAAATTCCTCTTCCTCTGCCGGAAATTCACGATCTCTCGTGCCTCCGTCCCCTTCACGATTCACACCACCACATGAGAATCCAGCACCGAGAAGATTGACTTGGGACGAGCTTAAGAAGAAACGCAGCCTCAGACTTTGTTTCAGCTGCGACGAAAGGTATTCTCCTGGCCATAAATGCAAACAACCACAACTTTTCATCATGGAGGGATTGACCGATGAAGATGACGAGCCTGAACTGTGTGATGAAAAACATGAGACATCAACTTGTACACCCGAAATCACTCTCCACGCATTGACGGGATGGGATTCGCCTCATACTTTGCGAATTCGGGCACAAATCCAGAAGCACGACATGGTGGTTCTCATCGACACTGGATCCACTCACAATTTTATTTGTGAGAAAGCAGCTCGGAGTCTGAACCTACGATTCACAGCAACAACACCATTCACTGTGTGGGTCGCGAATGGCGCCCCTCTCCGTTGGAGGGGAAGATACGACGCAGTTCCGGTGACCATGGGCGGCATCACTTTCCCGATCAGCCTCTACGCGTTACCTTTGGTGGGTCTTGACGTGGTATTAGGCGTTCATTGGCTTTAAGGTTTAGGCCTAGTTTTGTGTGATTGGAAGGCCCAATTCATGCAGTTTTCATGGGCCGCAGAAATATGTACACTTCATGGGCTGCGATCCAACACCATTCAAGCAGCTGGGCCAGCAGAAATTGCAAAGGAGGCCCGACAAGGCCAATTATTGTTTGCAATCACGACAGACACCTCTGCAACAACAAAATCGATCTCCGATGATCTGCGTGAGCTCATTGACGAATTCACTGACCTGTTCGCCGAGCCTAATCACTTACCACCACATAGAAGAATTGATCACCACATTGCGTTGAAGGAAGGCACAAACCCAATTAACGTGCGGCCGTATCGTTATGCTTACTTTCAAAAAGATGAGATTGAGCGACAAGTGAATGAGATGCTGCAAGCCGGGATTATCATGCCCAGTTCTAGTCCATTCTCTTCCCATGTTCTTCTGGTGAAAAAGAAAAATGGGTCATGGAGGTTCTGTACCGATTATCGCTCACTCAACAACGCCACTATTAAGGATCGGTTTCCAATTCCTACGGTCGAAGACATGCTAGATGAATTGCACGGCGCAGCTTTCTTCACCAAACTTGATCTTACTTCCGGGTATCACCAAGTTCGTATACACCCACCGGATGTCGAAAAGACGGCATTTCGAACTCACAACGGACACTACGAGTATTTGGTTATGCCCTTTGGTCTTTGCAATGCTCCATCAACTTTTCAGGCATTGATGAATGACATCTTCAGACCGTTATTACGCCGTTCAGTGCTGGTGTTTTTCGACGATATCTTGATCTACAGTGCGATGTGGGCAGACCACTTACTCCATGTTCGGGAAGTTTTCGCTATCTTACGGCAAAATCAGCTTTTTGTGAAGTTAAAAAAGTGTGATTTTGGGCAAACGGAGGTGGAATACTTGGGTCATATAATATCTAATGAAGGATTCAAGGTGGATCGTTCCAAGATAAAAGCGATGCTTGATTGGCCACAGCCCACCACCGTCACCGAGCTCCGCGGTTTTCTCGGTCTCATAGGTTATTATCGGAAATTTGTGAAGAACTATGGCCTGATCACACGACCCCTCACTAATCTCCTCAAAAAAAGGCAAATTCGAATGGAGTCCTGAAGCAGAAACAGCCTTTACAGAACTGAAAACGGCTCTCACGACAACAACGACCTGGGCGCTTCCCGACTTCTTAATTCCGTTTGTGATACAAACTGACGCTTCGGGGGATGGGATCGGTGATGTTCTGTCACAAAATGACAAGCCAATTGCGTTTATGAGTCGGACGTTGGGAATTTCTAAGCAATTGTGGTCAACGTATGCTCGGGAAATGTTGGCGATAGTGGTGGCTATCAGGACATGGCGTCCTTATCTTATGGGTCGTCGTTTCATCATTCAGACGGACCAGGAGAGTCTCTGATATCTCCTCAAGCAGCGTATACTCACCCCCGAGCAACAGAAGTGGATGGGGAAGTTAGTGGGTTATGACTATGAGATCACGTACAAGACTGGCGCCTCTAACACCGCCGTCGATGCTCTCTCTCGGGTTCATGGGAACCCAAGATTGGATGCCATTTTCACACAGACCACGCCGTTTTGGGACGAACTCCGTAAGATCTCGCATTCTTATGTTTATATGCAACATATTGGAAATGTGGCTCGTGAAAATCCAGGGAAGCCATATGAATGGAAAGATGAATTGTTGTGCTTCCACAACCGCATCGTTCTACCACCGATATCACCATTGGTTCAACAGCTGATTCATGAACATCATGACACGCCTATGGGTGGTCACTCTGGAGTCCTCAAAACGACTGGCTCACCAATTCTATTGGCCATCAATGCATCGTTCAATTCGAGAGTACGTGGCTGCGTGTGAAATTTTCCAGCGAGCCAAGTATGTCTCTCTCGCCCCAGCAGGTCTCCTCCAACCACTCCCGGTCTCAAACCAAGTATGGGAAGACATCTCGATGGACTTCGTTGATGGATTACCCAAATCCGCCGGCTTCACTTCGATCATGGTTGTTGTTGACCGTCTCACCAAATCAGCTCACTTTGTTCCATTGTCTCATCCTTACACAGTTCGCGTTGTGGCCTCTAAGTTTGTGGATTCGATTGTCAAACTCCATGGTGTTCCTCGTTCCATTGTAAGTGATCGTGACCCGGTATTTGTGAGCTTGTTTTGGAAAGAGTTTTGGCAAATGGCAGGCACGACGCTGCAAATGTCCACCGCTTATCACCCTCAATCCGATGGGCAAACGGAGGTTGTCAATCGTTGTATTGAGCAATTTCTGCGTTGCTTTGTACACACACGGCCGAAGCAATGGAGCGACTTTCTTCCTTGGGTAGAATTTTTGTACAACACAACATTCCATGCTTCCACCGGCACAACACCGTTTCAAGCTCTATATGGCCGACCACCACCTGCGGTTCAACCATATGAAGTTGGTTCTGCTTTTATTGGTGAACGTGACGAACAGTTAGCATCAAGGGATGAGCTGCTCAACGATCTCAAACAACACTTTGAAGCCGCAAATTCTCGTATGAAGCGTATGGCTGATTCCAAACGCCGAAACATTGAGTTTGCTGTTGGCGATTGGGTTCTCATGCGCATTCAGCCTTATCGCCAGAAGACATTTTTTCGTCGCACATCCCAGAAGCTGTCTCATCGTTTCTTTGGTCCATTCAAAGTCGAAGCTCATGTTGATGCTTTAGCTTACCGTCTCACGCTACCACCAGGTACTTGTATTCACAACGTCTTCCATGTTTTGTTGCTCAAGAAGTGGGTGGGCGATAATGAACCAGTAATCGGCATTTTACCTCCTCTACGTGACAACGGCGTTCTTAAGCTGTACCCAGAACGCATCCTCAACCAGCGTGAAGTGACACTAGAGAGTTCAACGTCTACAGAAGTACTCGTTCAATGGCAAGGGTTGGGCGCTAGTGAAGCAACTTGGGAGAATTTGGCACAATTGGAGATCAGTTTCCCAGACTTTACCTCAAACCTTGAGGACAAGGTTCGACTGAAGGAGGGGAGTATTGATGCACCTGCAATTGGACAAGCGCTAAACCAATGTCCAAACCGAGTAAGGAAACCAAATCCAAGATATCAATCAAATTGATTGGTTTAGCCGGTTCAATCATTTCTTTTATTTCGTTTATGTTCAGCAAATAACAGAGAAGTGACTTAGTCTCCTAGATTGTAGGAAGACATGTTCAACTCTCTCATGTTTACTTTCCTCTACTTCATGTACGCATTTGCTTCCTGTTTTGTAGGAACTAAGGTTCCAATTTCCCTATTTAATCAATGAAAAACCACAAAAAGAGGTAGACTTATCTAACCAAAAGAAATCATATTGTATTTCTGAGTTCTGTATTTGAGTGCTTTGATTGGGACCACGCATCAAAATATGTGCATATTCATTTTATACAGTAGAACATGAAGTATGTGGTATGAGGGTGTTCTATGTAGATGAAATGATGGAAATCGTCAGTAATGAAAATGAAATGAAATATGTGGTATGAGGGTGTTCTATTTAGAAGTTATATACATCATAACATGAAGAAAGTCAGTTATTTATTTACAGTGGTGATACGGAATTGCCCAAAAACGACTCAAAGGTTGGTGACGGGATAATCCTCGACTCAGCTGAACCGCAAACGATCTAAATGAACAAGGCGGGGAATGACTTCAGGCCTAGAAACTCATGGTGCAATGGGAAGAGATGCAAGAATCACTCTCGATATTTCTCAACGCTTGACATACTTAAACGCTCCCAAGAACTAAAATCGGTAGCAAGGTCCGCGCACAAAGGTGATGACCAACTCTTATGAATCGACCAATTAATTATTTGGAATCACACCAAGATAATCGAAAAGTTCACACAGAACTTAACATAATCACTCTCTAAGAAATCGCAAATCATTTGCAAAGGTTAATAAAATTCAAAGTTTGATGATTTATTTCACAAGGGTTTACATTGCTTATATAGAAGCAAAAGAAATTAACTCTAGTAAAAAACTTAACTTTAGTTGAGTAAACTTAACTCTAGTTGAGTAAACATCACTCATAAAATTAAGGAAAAGAAATCAAAACACAATCATATAAGAAAACACTCACAAAAGAAGATCACACTCAAAATCAACTTGCAAATAAACAAAATACACTTGCAATTTGTGGCTGGCGGATGAACAGTAATCCGTGAACAGTGCACACGTTTTCAACCTTCTAGATCATCTCAAATAGTTCTTGGCTGCTGGATTAGATCATAGGTTTCATGGGCTTGTTTTTGGGCTGGGTAATTCACAAAAACAAGTGAAGAACATTGTTGGGCTGTTGTTCTTGGATCATGTTTTAATTGACCTTGTTTTGGACTTGGATGCAAGTTAAAACAAGTGTTTGGGCTTGATCATGATTTATGTGCCAAATCACTTCAAGTAGCCCAGCAATGGCCTTAGCAAGTTTTCTGGTTTTTGCTCTTGTCATAGGTCCTTTCGGAACAAGCAACGTATCTTCTGGTTCAAGCTCACTCTCGGTTGCATGCTCAGCTACAAGCTTATCTTCCTTGTTGCTGCTAGTCGCGATCACATCATCCCCCTCCTCTTAAAAAGGATTTGTCTTCAAATCTGGACTATCTGCAACAAAAGGGATTAAGTCAGCAACATTGAAGCTTGTACTAACTTTGTACTTACTTGGCAAGTCGATTTTGTAAGCATTGTTGTTGATGCGTTCTAAGATTTGAAACGGTCCATCAGTTCTTGGCAACAGTTTAGACTTTCTTTCATCCGAAAATCGTTCCTTCCTCAAATGAATCCAAACTAAATTGCCAGGCTTAAAGATCTTCTCGTGCCTTCCTTTGTTGGCTTGCTTGCGATATTGCTCAGTTCTCTTCTCAATATTTAGCCGTGCCTTCTCATGCATCTGCTTAACAAGCTCTGCTTTCTTTTTCCCATCAAGATTCACATGCTCATTCAAAGGTAAATGGGTTAGATCCAAAGGTGTTAAAGGATAAACCATAAACCAATTGAAAAGGTGAGTACTTAGTAGCAGAATGAACAGCATGATTATATGCAAACTCAACATGAGGCAAACAATCTTCCCATGATTTAATGTTCATTTTAATGATTGCACGTAACAGAGTAGATAAATTTCTATTAACTACTTCAGTTTGCCCATCAGTTTGTGGATGACAAGTAGTTGATAATAGAAGCTTAGTCCCTAGTTTAGACCACAAAGTTTTCCAAAAGTAACTCAAGAACTTGGTGTCCCTATCAGAAACAATCGTTCTAGGCATGCCATGTAAACGAACTATCTCCCTAAAGAACAGTTCAGCTACAAGTGATGCATCATCAGTTTTATGGCAAGGAATGAAATGAGCCATCTTAGAAAACCTATCTACAACCACAAAAATTGAATCTCTGCCTTTTCTAGTTCTAGGCAAACCAAGAACAAAATCCATTGAAATATCAGTCCATGGGGCAGTAGGAATGGGCAAGGGAGTGTACAAACCTTGCGATTGAACCTTGGCCTTAGCCAGTTTGCAAGTAGCACAACGAGCACAGATTCGTTCTACATCTCTTCTCATGTGCGGCCAGGAGAAATGATCTTGTAGGGTGCTTAGAGTCTTAGCCACACCAAAGTGTCCCATTAAGCCTCCTCCATGCGATTCCCTAACAAACACATCTCGCAAAGAACAGTGAGGTACACAAAGTCGGTTCTCATAAAACAGGAATCCCTCATGTCTAAAGTATTTTCCAGATGCAAATTTCTCACAAGTTTGAAAAATTTCCTTGAATTCAGAATCGGTTGAATACATCTCTTTTATCTGCTCAAATCCTAGCAATTTTGCATCAAGCGTAGAGATGAGAACATACCTTCTAGACAGTGCATCGGCGACTACATTTTCCTTACCTTGTTTGTACCGAATGACATATGGGAATGTTTCTATGATTTCCTCCCATCTTGCATGTCTTTTGTTCAGCTTATGTTGTCCCTTCAAATGTTTTAGAGACTCGTGATCAGTGTGGATCACAAACTCTTTGGGCCAGAGGTAATGTTGCCACGTTTGGAGTGCTCTAACCAAGGCGTACAGCTCCTTGTTGTACGTTGGGTAGTTCAGCGTTGCTCCTCCAAGTTTTTCACTAAAATAGGCGATTGGCCTCTTCTCCTGCATCAACACATGTCCAATTCCCACACCAGATGCATCCCATTCAATTTCAAAAGTTTTCATAAAATCTGGTAAAGAAAGAAGAGGTGCATTTTTAAGCTTCCCTTTTAGGACTTGAAATGCATCTTCTTGCGCCGTTCCCCATTTGAATCCAACGTCTTTCTTGGTTACTTCGGTGAGTGGGGCAGCAATGGTGCTGAAGTCTTTCACAAATCGTCGATAGAACCCAGCAAGACCGTGGAAGCTCCTGACTTCTCCTACGGTTTTAGGACAAGGCCACTCGCGGACAGCCTTTACTTTCTCCTTATCAACTCTTATGCCATGTGCACTCACAACAAAGCCTAGGAAAACAAGATTATCTGTGCAAAAGGTGCATTTCTTCAAGTTTGCAAAGAGTTTTTCATTTCTCAATACACCTAAAACAGATCGCACATGCTCTAAATGATCATCTAAGTTCTTGCTGTAAATTAAGATATCATCAAAATATACAACAACAAAGATTCCAATGAAAGCTCTCAAAACATGATTCATCAGCCTGATAAATGTACTAGGTGCATTAGTTAACCCAAAGGGCATCACTAACCATTCATACAATCCATGTTTTGTTTTAAAGGCTGTTTTCCACTCATCTCCCTCTTGATACGAAATTGCCCAAAAACGACTCAAAGGTTGGTGACGGGATAATCCTCGACTCAGCTGAACCGCAAACGATCCAAATGAACAAGGCGGGGAATGACTAGTTCAGGCCTAGAAACTCGTGGTGCAATGGGAAGAGATGCAAGAATCACTCTCGATATTTCTCAACGCTTGACACACTTAAACGCTCTCAAGAACTAAAATCGGTAGCAAGGTCCGCGCACAAACGTGATGACAAACCCTTATGAATCGACCAGTTGATTATTTGGAATCACACCAAGATAATCGAAAAGTTCACACATAACTAAAGAGAATCACTCTCTAAGAAATCGCAAATCATTTGCAAAGGTTTATAAAATTCAAAGTTGGATGATTTATTTCACAAGGGTTTACATTCCTTATATAGAAGCAAAAGAAACTAACTCTAGTTGAGTAAACTTAACTCTAGTTGAGTAAACATCACTCATAAAATTAAGGAAAAGAAATCAAAACATAATCATAAAAGAAAACACTCACAAAAGAAGATAACACTCAAAATCAACTTGCAAATAAACAAAACACACTTGCAATTTGTGGCTGGCGGATGAACAGTAACCCGTGAACAGTGCACACGTTTTCAACCTTCTAGATCACCCCAAATAGTTCTTGGCTGCTGGATTTAGATCATAGATTTTATGGGCTTGTTTTTGGGCTGGGTAATTCACAAAAACAAGTGAAGAACATTGTTGGGCTGTTGTTCTTGGATCATGTTTTAATTGGCCTTGTTTTGGACTTGGATGCAAGTTAAAACAAGTGTTTGGGCTTGATCATGATTTATGTGCCAAAATCCCTTCAAGTAGCCCAGCAATGGCCTTAGCAAGTTTTCTGGTTCTTGCTCTTGTCATAGGTCCTTTCGGAACAAGCAACGTATCTTCTGGTTCCAGCTCACTCTCGGTTGCATACTCAGGTACAAGCTCATCTTCCTTGCTGCTGCTAGTCGCGATCACATCAAGTGGTATTAATTACTATTCTATATGCGTCTATGTAGAACGCAATAAATAGTATTACTATTCTATCACTCACATATATGAAGTTGGGAAACTGTACTCCATGGTACGGAGCTCACACAAATGACAACACAGCAAGACACCTTCGACGACGGAGACAGCGGAGATGATTCGGGGTACGAGATGGAGGAGGACTGGCACACGTTTGGATTAGACAAAATCGCAATCTCAACTGTAGGAGAAGAACATGACTCCATTCGCATCACGTCTATACGCAATATGACAATGTTCTATATCGAACTTCTATATGATGTTGTTCTATATAGAACGGTATTTTTTTATTTTCATATTGCATATTCATTTTTTTAGAAATAAATGTTCGTTTTCAAAAATTCAAAACATGTCATATTCAGAAAAAATATGTTTTTTAAGGCTAAACTATTGACTTTGAATAATTGTTTTTCAAAAGATTGAATAAAATAAAGATGGAACAAATATTTTAAACAATTAAAAAAGAGAAAAAACAAAAAGAGAAGAAAAAAATTGAGCGCGTGAAAGACAGTGAGAGAGAGAGGTAATATTGTATATCTATCTATTATTACTAATAAAAGTTGATGTTATACGCCTCTAAAGCTGTCCACATAGGATTTTAAACAATCGATTTTATTGGTCCACATCAGCGTTTAGAATAAATTCATACTTGCCAAATATAAAAAAAGGAAAAATGTCAAAAATGACAAGTAATGGAAATTACTCAAAATAATGAGTTTTACAAAATAAGGAAATCATGTCTTAGTTTCTTATTCTATTAAATTCATTTCATATTCATCTATTGTCTTGGTTATAAATTAAATTGGTCATGAATCCCATAGCAAAATATGTGCTTATTAATTTATTTTCGACCAATAATTAAATGTTCACATAGATTTTTAAACAACCACTAATAATTGTCTACGTAAGTTTTTTGAATTCAAATCTATTTGAACATTAAATTGTTAAGTTGATATTGCTTGATGATAAAACGGTAAATGGAAATTAATAAGTTGATGATATATGCCTTTAAGGATGACCACATCAGCTTTTAAACAATCAATTTTATCAGTCTTCATCAACATTCAAGATTTAAAAAGTTTCCAAATTATAATATGATTAATAAAAATATAAAAATAAGGAAATTATGTTTAAAATTTCCATTAACAACAAAAAATCAACATGATATTAGTATAGGAAAATTTCTTAATTTTAAATAGTGGTCTCAATTATATAAATAACAAAGAATAAATATAATCGTAAAATCTCTTTACATGTGTGTATACGGACACGTTTAGA
>PKMM01041260.1:117467-134505 GCA_002933915.1 Eutrema heterophyllum
AAGTTTCCAATTTCTAATAATATTGTTAATAAAAATATAAAAAAATAAAGAAATTATGTATAAAATTTTCATTAACAACAAAAAAACCAACATGATTTTAAAGTAGGAAAATTTCTTAATTTAAAATAATGGTCTCAGTTATATAAATAACTATAAATATATATAATAGTAAAATCTATTTACGTGTGTGTATACACACACATTTAGAGAACATTTTGTTTATTACGATGGAATAATTTTACCACCACTTTTGTTACAAAAATGATTTATTATCTATAAAAAAATATATATCTATTACTTATAAAAATTAAAGTTACTTGATTCTGAAGCTTTCCACAGGAGATTTTAATTAACCAATAATTATAATCTACATTAGCATCTAAATTTAGGAGATTTTAATTAACCAATAATTATAATCTACATTAGCATCTAAATTTTTGTCACATGTCCATAAAAACTTTCCACATGATCGCAAGAAATATATTGTGCAAAAAGGATTGAAGAAATTACATTTTTTATATTCGGCTTGGGATTGCCATATATCAATGTATGAGTTCTTTGTTTTGAGTTGTTATTCATTTTTATGTAAGTTGTATTGATTTTGCCTACTTAATTGTCTTCGATCTTGATCAAAACTATGCTTTGATGAAATCTAAAAAGAATAAAGAATTGCATGAGAAAGAATTCACCGATGGATTGAGAAAGAAGATTACAATAAAAGAAAAATGACTATGTGTAAACCAATTTTCTCAGATATAAAATAATGTTTGTTACTTCAATATTCTTTGTAATGACTCATAAATAAGAGAAATAAATCTTCATCGCTTTAGTTTATGATCTCATCGAAGAACTATTGAAAAGTTGTCACAACCAATATGTCACCAGACAAAATTCTGGTTTCTATCTCTTAAAGGTAAAACTTACAAAAGGTATATATTTTTTTTTTATTATAAATTTGTTTCAAAATTCATTTCATATTCACATATTGTCTTGGTTTCAAAATTATTTTTTCATAGATATGAGAGCAAGAGTTGTGCTTATTAGTTTGCTTTTGGATTTGTATATTAAATTGAAAATTTTTATTTATTAAAGTAGTTAAGGAAAGAGAATACTTTTTTACTTTCTTGTTTTTTTGTTGTTTTTATAGAAACATATATAACGAGAATGAAACTGAATATGATGAAAAAACTTTTTCACTCTAATTGGAAGAAGTCACGTATAATCATTGAAAAGTTACCACAACTAATATGCTACCAGGCAAAAGTTCGGTCTCAACCTCTTCTAAGATAAAACTGACAAAAATATATTTAATTCGCCGATATTTTGTAATTTTAAATTAGTTTCAAAATTCATTCATATTCATCATTGTATGGGTTTCAAAATAAAAACTGTCATGAATCTGAAAACAAGAGTTGTGTTTATTAGTTTGTTTTTCCAATTTAGTAGACTAAATCATAAATTTGTATTGGTTAAACTAGCTAAGGAAATAAAATAATTTCTAACTTTATTAATTGGTCACATATGATTTTTATCAAAATAATATCCACGCGTAGCGTGGATGCAAAACCTAGTGTTTCATAAAATATCATTACAAATAAAAAAAAATCATTGAAATAGGAAAAAATATAACTGTCTTTAGAAGCGATATTGAAATTCTCCTTTAACATTTATTTAATATTGTATTTAGTTTCTGTACTTATTAAGATATTAAAATATATTATATTCTTTTAAATAATAATCAATCATATAAATTCAAAGAAAAAAATATTCGAGATCTTGCAATATTTTTCATTTGTATTTTTATAATTAATTTGTATTTTATTCAAAAATCAATTTAATTATTGTTTTGAAATGTGTTTTAGAAATACTTTTTATGGCTTCTATTATAATGTTGATCAATATATTATATTATTTATCTCCAAAAAAGTACTTTGTATGGCTTCTATTATAATGTTGATCAATATATTATATTATTTATTTCCAAAAACAATCTACAAAGTAAATCTATTCAATATTTGTAATATTTCAAATTATTTTTATAACTAAATTGTATTATATAATTAAGAGTGTCAATTCGCACTAGTGACATGTGGATTGGACATCAATTGTTTTGTCATGGCGGGTTAAGACTAATTTTAAATGTCCACAAAAGGGATCTTGCAGTCAAAATATTAGTTTTTAGTTTTAAAGATAGATGTTATGATCATTTTACTAAATAATATGAAACGTTCTTTGAAAATTAACAATAGTTCTTTATATTAATTGAGTATATATCAAAACTAAATTTGATAAAATATTTTACTACTCTGAGTTAGACACAAGAAAATTGATTTTTCAAGAGTTCGTGGACTGGCCACAGAACCCACAGTCACTAAATAGTGCAAATTAGAGTTAGTGCTTTCAAGATTCAAGATTGTAGTTCTTTGCGGGTTAGTCCAAAAATATTTTAGTCCACTGCGGAATATATTAAGTAGGCGGGTTAGCCTGCTTTGATATCCTATATATAATCATTAGTAAAACATATTATAGAATTCATTAACCGAATGCGATAGTCTGATCTCAAATAAAAAAATTCACAACCAAATTCTTAATTTGCGGATATACATATCTAGGTTCTAATTCATGTTGGTATATATTAACATCACATCATTTTCACAACTAAAATTTATTTATATTAACTCGCACAACAAAACTAATTCTTACTCGATGAATACTCAGGCCCGTGTCAGAATATTGAAAAGCCTTAGGCAAAAATATTTATAGGGTTTATTTTAGTAGAAATTTTTTTTGGGGCCCTTTTTTATAAAGGTATTTTCTAAACAAATTTAGGACCCATGACCATTGCCCCTCTGGCCTACCCATAGAGACGGTCATGCGGATACTATATACGTAAACTTTTAGTTATGTGATCTTAATATATACATATTTATCTACGTGACAACCAATTTTAACTTAACCAAAATTTTCAAAACAATTTTTAGAAAAAATTACTCCGCGCACAGTGCGGCTTAAATCCTAGTATATTTAAAATTGTTCATACGTTTAGAGAAATTTGTGTTTTGAGTTTGATTTTATAGTGATTAGTAATCATCGCAGACCAAATATCTAAAGAGTTAAATCGAAAACAAAATAAAATGCTAGTAATTTAGCCAAATTCTATTTTATTTTGTCAAGGTAAAGTCGTAATTGTTAAAATTAACTTTGAAAAGGAAATCAGGTTGTGCTGAAAAGGAAATTGTAAATATATACTTTCCGAAATTAGTTTGTTGAAAAGGAAATATTATTGTTATCAAAAAATTATAAATACAGGAGTTCGTTGGTTAGATTTTGTTTGAATAGAATCAATCATGATGATGAAGAAAGCTTATTCTGAGAGGTATTTCGAGATACTGGAGAAACGAATGAACCTACCAGTGGTTGCAGAAAGAAGAGTTTCTCCAAACTTTTAAAGAAAATCAGATTGTGATTTTGGTTGGTGAGACCGGAAGTGGTAAAACTACGCAGATCCCACAGTTTGTTTTACAAGCAATTGTCGACGAAAACCCTAACCCTTGGGAGAAGAAGTTGTTGGTTGGGTGCACGCAGCCTCGTAGAGTTGCAGCAATGTCTGTTTCACGTCGTGTTGCTCAAGAGATGGATGTAGAGATCGGGGAAGAAGTCGGTTACACCGTCAGTTTCGAGGATTGCAGCAGCTCCCGAACCGTGCTAAAGTACCTTACCGATTGTATGCTTCTAAGAGAAGCAATGGCGGATCCGCTCTTGGAAAGATACAAAGCGATTGTTCTCGACGAGGCGCATGAAAGAAGTCTAGCCACGGATTTGCTTTTTGGTCTTCTTAAACAAGTCTTGACTAAAAGACCTGATCTACAGCTGGTTGTGATGAGTGCAACCTCAGAGACCGACAAGTTTCACGAGTATTTTAGTGATGCGCCTCTGCTCAAAGTTCCTGGTAGGCTTCATCCAGTGGAGATCTGGTATACTCTAGAACCTGAGATGGACTATGTTGAGGCTGCTATAAGCACTGTTATCCAGATTCATCAGCGTGAGCCACCTGGTGATGTTCTTGTTTTCTTAACCGGGGAAGAAGAGATCGTAGATGCTTGCAGCAGAATCTCCGGTGAACTTGGTGATCAAGTCAAAGTTGTGCCATTGTATTCCACTCTCCCGCCTGCTCTGCAACAGAAGATATTCGATCCTACACCAGATCATGTGAGGAAGATTGTTGTCTCCACAAACATTGCAGAGACTTCTTTAACCATCGACGGGATCGTTTATGTGGTTGATCCTGGTTTCTCCAAGCAAAAGATCTACCACCCACGAACTCGTGTCGAGTCCTTGTTAGTGTCCTCAATATCACGGGCAAGTGCTGACCAGAGAGCAGGTTGTGCCGGTAGAACACGGCCTGGAAAATGTTTCAGGCTTTACACAGAGGAATGTTTCAACCGCGATATGCAATGGCAGACGTCTCCTGAGATATTGAGATCAAACCTTGCAAATATGGTTCTGACCTTGAAAAAACTGGGTGTGAATGATTTGGTATGGTTCGATTTTATGGATCCTCCTGCTCCTGTGACCCTCTTTCGGGCCTTGGAAGATTTGTTTCATTTGGGAGCAGTGGATGATGAAGGTAACTTGACAAAGACAGGGGATATGATGAGGGAGTTCCCTTTGGACCCACAGATGGCAAAGATGCTCATAGCCAGTCCTGAATTCAACTGCTCCAACGAGATTCTTTCGGTTTCCGCGATGCTATCAATGCCTAATTGTTTTATCAGGCCATGAGGAGAAGCTCAAAATGCAGCAGCAGATGAAGCTAAAGCTAGGTTTGCACACATTGACGGAGATCACATCTGTAACACCCGCCCTTTAGCTTCCTCAAGACGGCATGTCACGAGTTAACTTATTTCACAAATAACTACATTTGATCGGAAATAACCAAACATATTCTTTATTTCAATTCTTTCATCTTTCAAATAAAATCAATACAAACATTATTAAAATCCGATAATTTAAAATTACAAATCCGTTATAAATAAACCCAGAAACCCAAATCCAGCACCAGACGAACAGACATCACCAGTTACTCCTCGTAACACCTGCAGGAAGAGAGGGATGAGTAATTGGGATTACTCAGCAAGGGCAAGCCATAGGACTCACGAATTCACCATATACGAATACATCCACGAAAGCCACAAAGTCTAGAACTAAAACAGACAGGCAAACACGTGTCTACGACACGACACACAAAACTACACATGTGGAACTCGAACCCACTAAACTGACAAAGAGTATCATTCCATGATATCACGAGTGACCTCGGTCTTTATCATGAAATGCCCTACATGCTTTCATTACTAGCACGCCTCCCATTTACCGATTCTTCGTACTCTTATAGCACTTCTTCGAAACGATCCTTCGTGCTTCTAGCTAGTACGTGATCCATGGCTCGTCAGCCACCCTGATCCATGGTCTAGTCTCGAGCATCCTGTGGACTAGTCTCGAGCATCCCGTGGGCTGGTCTCGAGCACACCATGGACCACCACACAACTGATGGGATTCGTCTAACCACAGACTTCACCTTGGTTGCCTCATCCCACACAGGAACTACCGCGGCTTTATCCGCTACTAGTGCCTTCAGCACTTTACTACACCTACTCTTACATTTAACATTCAACAACGTTCATTTCAACAAGTCACACAATAAACAACACTCAACCGTATTCTCTTCATTTAATTTATTATTTCTAGGTGATACATATATACATATTCATATATATAATTATAATACAATAATACATACACAAACAAATACGTGTTACTTATTTATATGTAACCCGTAAGTATATCTGGTTTAATAATAGACTAAATGATTAACGGAGATGTACGTGTATATGAAGAAAACACGAACTCGTTCCTCAACTTAGCAAATCGGATTGAATTCTCGGTAAGACTAACGGTTTAGGAATTCTGGTTCAAATCGAATATGCAATCGGTACACAAATATCGGTTATGATTCAATAATTAATTAAACCACATCCATTGGGTTTAATTAAAATTATGATCTCTCGGTTTACTACACAATTAAACCCAACACCAATTGGTAATCCACGATTTTACACATATCCAACGTCACTTAGCCTCCTATTTTAATTGGATTAAACAGATTTGGGATTTCCCTCGGTTTAATTCTAAACCAACCCACACCAAACCAATCTAAAATCCAACCAATCAACAATTCAACATCATCTTCTCCAATAAAACACAAATAGATGATATCAAGCTTCTCTCAGAAAACTCAAGGTCCGATCGGTACCTTCTCGGAAAACAATCGACAGTGGCGCTGAACGGTGGTGGCTGCAATTTTTCTGCGGTTCCAAGGGCTGCGACGGATCTCCGGCGAACAGAGGCAACGGGTTAGTCTCGGGTGAAGGCAAAGCAAAGCAAATCGGGTTTAAGGGTCTCGGGTTTACCTTCTCCGATCACTCCTACGTGAGACGGCGGGGAGGTTGGCGACGACGGACGGATCTGGAAGCTCCGACGGTGGTGCGAGTTTCAGGCCTACAGTGGCTCCAAAGCAAACGAGGTTAGGTTCATCTCAGTCGGACCGAGACAGAAGAAGACCCTAGGGCTAAGCTCACGGCTTACCTTTTCGACGACGTGACTCGGTCGACGACGGCTCCTGAATCGACGGCGGTGACAGACTCGGGTTCAGGAGCAGCGGCGACTGCTCCGGGTTCAACTGCGACGGCTACCTCCGTTGACGGTAAACACTCGATCACTTTTCTCTCTCCCTTTTTCTCTTCTTGATCTGTGTTGTGTGGTTATAATGTCTTTCTTCCTTTTGTAGACAATTAGTGAGCTTGTAGGGACACACACATGGTCATGATTAGGAGTTGTTTTTAGGCTTAGAGGGAATGTGGTGGTGAGTGGTGTAAAGTGATCTCTGAGTTGGGTGGGGGATGTTACAACATCACACTCTTGAATGTGTTCCATGCTGTTCTGCAAAACAACGAAGACCCGAATTGGTGCTACGCAAACTTCATCAACTACAAGGCAATGAAGTCTGCGGTTAGTGTTCGACAGCAGCTGGTCCGGATCATGATGAAGTTGTATAGCACTGATTTCAACAGCCGCGACTACTATGTCAACATAAGAAAGGCCTTGCTTGCCGGTTATTTCATGCAAGTGGCTCACCTAGAACGCACTGGACACTACGTAACTTTCAAAGATAACAACCAAGTGGTTCACTTGGATCCTTCCAACTGCTTGGATCACAAACCGGAGTGGGTAATTTACAATGAATATGTTCTAACGACCTGGATTTGCATCCGAACTGTTACACATATTCGCGGTGAATGGCTACTAGATGTGTCACCACAGTACTATAATCTTGCCAATTTCCCCAACTCTGAGGCCAAACGAGTCCTGCAAAAGCATTATAAGAAGAGAAAGTGTATAAATTATCTAAAGAGATTGTTTTGTTTTTAATTACCTTAATTTTAGATTTACCACATTGCTTTCTTGTTACTTAATAGCTGAATAGCTGCTTCGTTCAAAGTTCCAACAGCCTTCAAAATCAAGCAAATAGCCAACAATTATCAGACTCAATTGAGGCCAAATTGCAACAGATTAGTACTTATAGGATCTTGAAGACAATTCAGAACACCATTGTGCAATTATGTTCGTTTCTAAGACCTGATATATATCATATAATATCATATAACCATGAATCAATCGAACAAGCCTACTTTATCTAATACCAATCCATAAATGGAGATTGAGGATGATGATCACACAAAGTCACTGGAGTAATTAATCACATAAACCATGGATCATTTAACCAAGCACATTATACAAAATAACATCTAAGCATCCACTGAATCAAGGCTAGGGAAAACATCATCAATTAACTTTTGTTCCGACTCTTGAACAAAACATGTATTCTAAAATTAAGCTTAAGTAAATGGAGAACAATTTCCCCTGCTCTTCATAGCATCATCCTAGTAACTCAATTTGAAACCTACCTATTTAGCCATTGTATGCCCTAATGGCAGTCCTGTAGAGATGCAAAAGTCGAAATGATCATTGAGTTTGAGTTGGCTCTTCGATTAGATTCAAGTATCGGAAATCTCTTTCTTATTTCTGAAGTAGGTTTTACAATTAAGAACCCTAACTATCTTTGAGATTTGTGGTAGAGATCCGTAACTTTGATCCCCTCCCACAACCAATCACTCCACTAGACCCCACGTTGAATAAAGAAACAGAGCAATGGCATGCTTACTAGTATTTCTTGAGAGATGAGTTATGTTACGCCCGACCGCCCCTACCTATGGACCCCACACCCTCTCTCTGGCCCGTGGGCCCCATCCTTGTCCGACGGCCGGTGCGCTAGTCCAGGAGGCTAGCAAGTTTGGTTTAGAAAACCTACGAATCACCACATGATCTTTTCTCATGTTTTGTCCTCACTTGCACGGTAGCGCAAATCAATTTCCGGTAGGTCACTATCCTTAAATTGCTCCAGTTCAAGCATGCTTAATTTTGGAGTTCTCTCTGGACAAGTGACCGAAAAAATAAGTGCACTTTGGTGACATAAGTAGCCAAATCAATTCATATAAACTTCTCCACATATACCAGAAATCGGGATGTTACAAGTTATTACTCGTGACATGCCGTCCTGAGGAAGTTAAAAGGACGGGTGTATCAAGTTAGCCCGTCGATTTCTATAAAAACTTTCTTCTTCTAGACCTGAGAAACATCCACATCATTTTCTTTAACCCAATCAAGCACTGATCCACAAGATACACCAGAGAAGTTAACGTGACATCTTCCCTTATACTCTCTGAAAGCCTTTCCTCCTCCAAGGTGGTTAAGATATTCCCTACATTAACAGAGAGAAAACGTCGAAGCGGATCATCTCTAGAAATCAAAGATGACATTGGCAGCTCTTAACCAAGAAGTGATGCAGATTGGTCAGTCTCTATACAACCAACCTCAACCAAAGGTGGAGATGAAAGTGCTGATGTGATCAACGCTGATCAACGCTTGACTTCACAGACATCAAAATAATACAAATTGGATTCATACAACTATTATTCCTGGGATTTTCCCATGGTTTTGTAAGGAATGATAATGTGATTCAGGAGCAGCAAATGAAATGGTAAGAGTCACATCTTGCCTTCAAACACATAAGTGAAGCCATGTTCTGGAGCACAAATTCTCCTCAGATTTACAAAACATGTACAACAAAGCAAACCTCTTGCAGCCTTTCATAGAGTAATAGACATTTCATTCTCCAGCAGCATATCACGCGCACGTTCGATACCTACAGAGTCGAAACTGTACAACAAAACACAAGACCAAATATATACACACAAATTGCTGCAGATGTTATGCAGCAATATCAGAGACGAAGTCCGTGGTTCCTAGGACTTTGAGGAACACTACTTGCTCTTCCCCAGAACCTACGTTCCTCATTGCAACCGCACTTTCCATTACCGCCACCCGAGTTGTGCGCCTGACCCGGTGGATCCCATCCTGTGCCTCTAGGGAAATCTAATGGTGTCGGTGGTGGTGGTCGAAGCCTACAAGTCAAGTAGTTTGGTGGCTGAAAGTAAGCATTATGGTGGTGATAGTTGTGTGGCTGCTGCAACTGCTGTGAAATGTTTGGACTGCTCTGTACTTTATGCATCGGGTAAAGCCGGCTCAATTGGTAGCTACCAATCTCAGGCTGCTCGTGACTGTATCCATCTGGTGATGGTTCTGATTTGGGAGATGAGCAAGCAGAGACGGTGAAAGAAGGTCGTGTTTTGATCGGAGCACGAAGATGAGGAAGAAGAAGACTCTTCTTGGGTGTACGAAGAATGCCATTGATCGCTTCGATGTATCGTTGCTCGATCGTTTGTGGCTCGATTGGACCTAATTGGTTCTCGAGAGCCACTGGGTTTGCTGGAAACAAGAATGTTCTGAGTTTCGGAGTTTCGTGACGGTTGTATTCTTCCATCATGTGTTTCAGATCTTCGTCGGACTTTACGGAGACTAACGCGTCGAGATCTTCTGGGATGATTTGGTATTTGAGGACGATGTCGTTCTCTGTGATTTCCGTAAGTTTCTTCGTGAGTTCTGAAAAAGTGACAAAAAAAGAAAAAAACATAAAGCTTGATGATGATGATGATGATGATGAAGAAGATTTAAATCGATTTGATGAAACGGAGGAGGAGGAGGAGAAGAGTTAGGTTAATTCTACCGGAGAAGGAGATGTCAGGGGAGACGGCGATGACGCGAGTCTCGCCGCCTACGTATTTGAGAACGCCGTCGGAAGGTCTAGGGAGGATTTTGCCGCCGAAACTGCACATGAACTTCACTTTACTCCTCGGCGATCTCTCTCCGATCGACATTTTGCCGCCAAAAAATTAGGTTTTGTAAAATTGAAATTAAAAGTTATAAGAGAAAAAAAAAAAAAACAGGATCGAATGCAAATTGAAACCTCGATTAATAGGAGAAAAAAAAGTGATTCTCTAGCCTCTTCCTTCTTCGGATAAATTAAAGATTTTGGAGATGGTGAGATTAATGTAGAAATGTTTTAATGAAGAAGAAAGAGGAGGAAGAAAAGAGGTTGATCAAATTGAAATTCGGGAATTTTCTGAGTTCTCTACAAAGGAAAAAATAAAATAAAAATGAGGGAAAGAGGAAAAAAAAGGTTTAAAAAGCAAGAAAATAGGAGCAGGAGGATTTTCATGCCGTGGGATTTATTTGGCTTATTTTGAGATTGTTGGATTTTTGTTTCTATAGATAAGGAAGCAAAAATTGCAAAACTCTTCAATGTCTTAAAGGGGTTCATAATATGTATGCAGAGTTCGGTTCGGATGGTTTGATTCGGGAATATTTTACAAAAGGTAACCGATTTAAATTATGGTTTGGTTCGGTTTGGATATCAGATAGTTTTGTTTTAAAATTTCTACTGAATTGAACCGAAGTTTTTTTGGGTTAAAATCGGGTAAATTCGGATAAATTCGGTTAGTTCGATTCTTCGGTTTGGAATTTAAATTTATTTTGTAAGATTTGGTATAATTATGTATAATTTGTATATGTCAGAGGAAAAATTAAAAAAAAAAAACAGTGGATAATGATCAGTTCAAATGAACCAAACTAAATTGAAACGATACCCATATCTATTTTATAGTTGTGCCGATCAGTTAACTTAAGTAACCAACCAAGACAAAACCAAAAACCTCGGTTCTGTTCCAAAACTTTGGTTGAGGTAAAGGTTGCAAGCCTAGTTCATAAAATATCGGGACTTGTCTTCGCAGCCCGATGGACATGTATCGGCCGGGTTACTAGGCCGGTGCACTAGTCCCGCGAGGAAGAAAGAGGTTTAAAAAGCAAGAAAATAGGAGCATGAGAATTTCATGCCGTGGGATTTATTTGGCTTATTTTGAGATTGTTGGAACTTTTTTTTTTTTGTGTGTGTGCTATTTAAGGATTTTATTGATGCTAACCATCTAAACACACGACAATCTTCGCAAACCCTCAGGTTCGTTATCACAAGAATTTATTGAGAACATTCAAGAACAAATAACTCTGAGCTGACGTGGCAGGCGATCGTGTGGGCAATTAGTTTTTCGTAAGGTTTTCTTCTATTGACGGCACATATGGCGGCGCCACCGGTCTTTCCGCCTCGGAGGTTGGATAATGGTTCGATGGACGGTTCTGAGATCGGAGGAGAGGAGGGTGTAATAGGTATCGGTGGTGAGGTGTATGGAAATCAGATTGAAAAAATTGTGGAGAACAGAGAAACGATATCGCATACGGCTTTGGTTTCTCAGGATATTCAACCCAAACCTCTTTGGTCTTCTATTGTTAAGAATAAAACAAGTCTCTCGAAGCATGATCTCAATATCTCACTGATTGATGGCTCCCAAACAGTGACGATTCCAGACGAGATTATCGAAGGTTCGGCTCCGCTGTGGGACGAGATATTAATCGGAAAATTTATGTTGACATCACCTCATGTTGGGAAAGTACATGTGATAGTCAATAAGATCTGAACTCTTGGGGATAAGAACCTGAAAGTTGACGTGTTTGTGGTAAACCAAAATGATAACACCGTATTTTTACCCATTTTATCTATGATTTTAGAGCACTTTAATATGTGTTTTACACGCTTTATATGAATTTATTACGGTTTTTGTATATTTGTAGTGTCAAGACTATTTTCAGGTTATTTAGGCAAAAACGATGCAAATTGGAGAAAAAAACAGATTTTCAGCTAAGAGTCAAACCGTCAAAAGTTCAACACTCAAAGAAGATCTTCTCACCGTATGATCCAGCCCAATTTTGGAGACATTCAAGAAGGACCAGCTACCTTTCCATTTCACTTGATTTGAGGACGATCCAACGGTTCAATAAAAAGATATGTGAATATCAAGAAGTCCCGTCGATGCAGTCTTGGAAGCTCCCATCCGCAGCCAGAAGACCTTTGGCCACTCCTGGAGAAGCTCCACCCGCGGCCAGATGGCAGTTCGCCGCGGCCAGAAGGCAGTTTGCCGCGGCCAGAAGCCTTTCACCCACGGCTAGCTCTAAAAGTCCTGAAAGCCCAATTGCAAGCCCGTTTCAATCCTGTTCAAGTCCAACTTCGGAGAAACCCTAAGGACGACTAAAAGAAGAGCAGAAGACCTATAAATACATGTTTTAAGAACCCTACTTCGTGTGCTCACTTGTGCCACCTTAGATTACCAAAACTCTTTACTTTTTGTTCTTTGTTTTTTGTTTAGGGAGATAGAGATTTTTCTTGTACCCTTTTGTTTATTTCTTATTCTATTGATTATGCAATTCAAAAACTCAATTTTGTCTTGCATGATTATCTCCTGAGTAGATAAGTAGTTGGGTTTAAGGGATTTTTGAAGGGGATCGATATGTTTGATAAGGATTTCACGAGATAACTAGCCGAATTCTAGAACTCTTTCTTGTAGGTTTGTTGTTAATGCAACATGTTTCTAGCGTCATGAACTAGAACTGATCTTAGGTATATTAGAATCACGAAAGTGCTGAATCTAAATATCGGAACTAATTTGTAGGGAGCAATTCCGCTATAAGATACGAAAGCATACTTATAGAGTATTGTGAACGTTAATGAACTTGATTTTATTGCATAATTTTCTGCGTGGCTAGCAACGAAAGCTGAATTTAAATTATAGGTGTGTAGTTCTATGATATGCTCAAATTAATACCCTATAAATACTAAAGCAGTCGTTGTAGTATATGTAGGGGTCGAACACAAGAACTCTAGATATCACGCAATAGATTATATAGATTCGAATTAAGCTAAACCAAACAATGTAGTTAAATGCGAATGCGTAAATTAAACAAGTTGTAAATAAATTGGAAGGAAGATAAGCTTAGGGTATTTCTCAGGAATTCAATGAATGTAGACAAACTAACTAACATGATTCAGATTTAGCGCGGTTCTTGAACTCAAATCACTAAAGTATAGCTAACCAACTCTCGTTGCGAAACCTATCTAAGTCTAAATCCTAGAATTCCAAATCTCTTTGCGAATCCTAAAGTCTAAACCAGCTTTTAGTTCAAGTTTGATTTGTTCACAAAACAACTAAACCAAATCTCTTTGCGAATAGTTATTTTGCTCACCCTAGGTTCTGTCAGGTAATTAATTGCACTCTCGTGCCTAATCAGTTATCCTAAGATCTAAGTTCCAGATTCGTCAACCTAGAATTAGCTATGAGAATAACCTATGGTGAAGAACTAATTCAGATGGTGAATCCTAATTAACTAATTAACCTAACATTCAGAGAAAACCCTTATGAGAACCCTGAACCTAACAGTGGATCTACTCAGACATGGAGATTGAAACAAGCAACATGATTGAATAGATCATCAAAGAAATCAATAAGAAACAGGAGTTCAGAGTTGTCTCTCCAAAAACCAGAGTAAAATAATGCTTAATCCAGTGTTCTCAACAAAAAGTGGCTCAAAAACCTAATTATAATGCTAAAACACGTTTTGGGCTAAATTGAAATAATAAAGTCTTATGGGCAATTTTGTAATTCTTCAACTCTTCATAAAAGTCGCGACTTGTGTCTTGCTACAGTGAGTATCGATCGATACTAGGGTAGTGTCGATCGATACTGAGGCTTCATATCGGGTACTCAGTTACACAAACTTCTGTTTTGCTCCAAAATGCTCCAGAAAGCTCTAATATCTCCAATTATGCTCCAAACGTGCTAAAACCTGTAAAAGACTCTAAAACACTACAAAATAGTAGAATAACTCTATAAAACGGACTTATATCATGGCTTAAAAGGGGTAAAAACCATGATATATCATTCTACGACAGTAGGCTATATACAATTCCGTGTTTCGAGTTTGTGGAGTTTGCTAGAATCGATTTTATTAAGAGCTAGGTTACCGTGTTTTGAATCGAACATTCCCCGGAGATATCCCTGTCGACCCAACATTTTTTATTATTGCTTTACAACATCGTTTTATTATTGCTTTACATCCGATTTTTACTTCTTGCTTTATAATATATTTTTCTTTTTTACGTTCTTTACAATTTGTGACACCAAAAACCCTTTTTAAAAACCCCCTTTCGTTTTAGACTTCTCTATCTAAGGTTTCGCAGAAAAGCGTGCTCTCCATGTGGTCGACACCCTAAGTACTACTTCGTACTACTGTGCATTTGCAGACGCCTAGGGTTTATAAATTTTATTACCTGAAACTGAGCGATAACCCCACAGGCATCACAAACCACGATGAAGTTCATAATCAAAGATCGCTTAGTTCGAAACCGTGTTTTACAGAGAGGAATGTGGAATATTGCAGATATTCCGATGAAAGTTTCGAAGTGGTCTCCGATAGTGGAAGAAGCTCAGCCTGAAATCAAAACAATGCCGATGTGGATCGTCATGAAAAACGTTCCACACAAGATGTCAACTCTCGACAACACTCTTACCGTCTTCCTCATCAAATCTTGAACCAGCATGATGAGAGCTCGCAAATCAGCATTTGTTTGGAGCGACTCAAAGTGATGCTCAACCAACACCTTGATTCCCAAGCTAGATTCGAAGTTCCCTTGCATGAGAGGATATATGCAATCTCTATCGACTTCACCAAGAAATTTGATGATCTTGCTGACCACTTGAAAGCCCTTAAAGAGCAGACTCTTAAAGACGCTGCAACACTCAACGAGAAGATGGAACCCGAGGAAGAAGAACAAGGGAAGCAAAAGTTTGATATTCACCAAGCTAAAGATGGAATACGCACCTTGAACTACAAGCTTAAAGATTTGGACGACTCTATCAATGAAGACAGAAACAACGCCTACGACAACACCCTATAGCTATGGGAAGGAGTATGAGAAGTTAAAGACAAATCAAGAGAGCTTGATCTTACCCTTGTCCGACTTATCTATGCTCTTGATGAAGTAGAAGAAAAGGTAACGTAGATGTAGTTAATCGTTACCCTTGTCCGGCTTATCTATGCTCTTGATGAATGATGGGATTGCTGTGGTTAATCGTGCTAGGACGCTTGGAGAGTACAACAGACCTGATCAGTTCTATGCCAATCGGTCTGCGATTTGTATTCCCACTTTTCAGAGGAATGACTTTGAGCTGAAGCCTGCATACTACACACTTGTGGGTCAGCACCCTTTTCATGGTCTTCCTCATGAGCATCCCATGGACCACATTGAGAGGTTCGAGGACTTGGTCACTAGCATCAAGTACAATGGAGTGTCCTACGACTACCTGTTCTGTAAGCTTTTCCCATACTCTCTTGGTGGGGATGTAGCTTACTGGCTGAAGCAACTACCTCCTGGATCACTGACTACATGGGAGGAGACGAAGAATGCGTTCCTGATTAATTTCTATGATGATGCGAGATCCGAAGAGCTCAGGAACAAGATTTCTCAGTTTTCTCAGGGTTCGACAGAGGCACTCAAGGCTGCTTGGGTGAGATTCAGGTCATATTAGAGAGATTGTCCGCACCATGGGTTCAGTCAGGTTCAATTGATGGGTATCTTCTTCAGAGGGATTGATGGGAGGTATCAGATGGCTCTAGATGCTGCGAGCAATGGAAATTTCTACACGAGGTATCCTGACGATGCATATGTGCTCATTGAGAACTTGGCATCTAGCAATAGCGCCAAGAGTGCTGATCTCGAGCGGAATAGGCTGAACGGGAGCGTTGATGGGTCGCAGATTGCTGAGGTGCATGCGAAGCTGGATTCGGTGCATAATTTGCTGATGGGTAAGACGAAGAAAGCTGTTCACTTTGCTGATGAAGATGAAGATGAAGTGAGAGGTGTTAACTACATTGGTGGTGCTAGATTTCAAAGTTAAAGATATCAATACCCACCCACACCACCCAGAGCTCCTGAAAGCAAAGTTGAATCTATGCTAGAGCAGATTCTTGAGGGACAACAGAAGATGACAGTGAATTTTAATGGGAAGATGGATGCTATGTACACAAACCTAAATGGAAAAATCGAAGCTCTTAGCATTCATCAGAAAATGCTGGACACTCAGGTAGCTCAGACTGCAGCCGCTGTAAAGGGAAAGATGGTTCATGCACAGAATGAACACGTCAATGCAATCACCTTAAGAAGTGATGAAGAGGTCGATCTTGCTGTAGATGACGACGATGAGGCTCCCGAAATCACCCCAGTATCGATCGATACCACCCAGTATCGGTCGATACCCGTCCAAGGATCTGCCAAGTACGTTTTGAAGCAACAAGCATCGATCGACACCACTACCTGTGTCGATCGACACCAAGCTGAAGATGACGATTGGGATTCTGAAAATCCCCCTGTATCGACCGACACCAGCCAGTGTTGATCGATACCCGCCCAGACACCTGCTCGAGTCGTTTCAAACCCACTAGTATCGATCGACATCACCACTAGTATCGATCGACACCCCTCGCAGACTGAGCCAGAAACTGAGAAAACACCCAAGATTGTCAAGGAACGTGTCTACAAGCCTAGGGTGCCATATCCTATACCACCTAGACATCTCATGAA